>JAIQCU010000419.1:0-54141 GCA_022114935.1 Leptestheria dahalacensis | reverse complement strand
TACTCGCTAAATTTCAACACACTGAAAAATCATAACAACTTAATTACAGGGTACTTGACTAGAACCAAACTACCAGAATAAAAGAGGTCAAAAATTCGTAATCCGTTTTTAGAAGTTCCAGGTCGAAAATTTCCAGTTTTAGTTTAGAATCATTTTTTTTTTAGGCAGACAAGGTAACGGACTCTGATTTCTCAGGAGTCTCTGCCTTATTAGACAGGGCCTTCTCTTTACTATCGATGCAAAGCCAGGATAGTTCCTCTTTGAGGCACTGCTGATACTTAGGGTGGGAGATGGCGTAAACGATCGGATTGTACACCGAAGATGTCTTAGCCAGGAGGACCGGCAGCGATGATACGTACGGGTTGATCAGCGACTGATCCCCGAGGACTCCGATGAAGGACACGATGGTGAACGGTGTCCAGGCGAACAGCCAGAGGGAAATGTTGGTCAGCGCCACTTTGGCGATGCGCCACTCGTTGTTGCTGTTGGCTTCGTTGGCGTTGGTGCGCAGCGAGGCGACGTTCATCTTCTGCGCCTGGAAACGCAGCTGCTCTTCGTGAACCCAGACGGCGCGGACGATCTTCCAGTAGGCGAAGATGATGACCAGGACGGGGATGACGTAGGCCGATATGCACGATCCGATGATGTAGGTCTGGTTGGAGGCGTCGCGCGAAAAGTAGTCGAAGGAGCAACTGAGGATTTTTATAAATGTTAATATTTTCCAACACTTGATCATTTGGATTGTCAAAGATGCCAAGTAATTAAATCTGAAGGTTTTGCCATTATTTTTAACCGACTACAAGTTACTGTAACTTGTATGAATAATGTAATGACGATTTATGTAATTTTGTATTTACTATAAGATAGTTGATTACTTAATTATATAAGGTAATTGGTATTGGTAATATAAATAAATTATTATACTGAAATTGAATTTGATTTAATAGTGCGTAAAATTTTGCTCATCTTCAGGTATTACTTGCCAAACCGCCATTTTGAGCGCCGCGGACCGGTATGTACCTATCTCTATAATGGCAATATGTGACCTTGCTTTTTCGCTTAAAGGTTAATTAGGACATTTCATCTTTAATTACTGTGCTGAGATGGATAGTGAGATGGATAGGTAGATAGATGGATGGATGGATGGATGGGTTGACAGATGGATAGATATATCTAGATAGATAGACATATAGATAGATAAAACAGTTAGCCGGTAGAATCAACTCGTATTGTAGATCTAAAAGANCATAATATAGTTGATTACTTAATTCTATAAGGTAATTGGTATTGGTAATATAAATAAGTTGTTATACTGAAATTGAATTTAATTTAATAGTTCGTAAAATTTAGCTAATCTTCAGGTTTTACGCGCCAAACCGCCATTTTGAGCGCCGCGGACCGGTATGTACCTATCTCTATAATGGCAATATGTGACCTTGCTTTTTCGCTTAAAAGTTAATGAGTACATTTCATCTTTAATTACTGTACTTATCTTTCTATTAAATAGCAAAACCTTTCAGATATTGGGTAGCCGGTAGCATCGACTCGTATTGTAGATCTAAAAGGCAATCCGTGCCAAAGAAACTAGTTGCAAGGTATTCGAATTTTGATTCCTAAGTGATAGTTTAGATCATAGTAACAACAGATTATTTTAAGCTATTGAAATTATGATGATGGATGATAATAGTATTACGTGTTCAGAATTCCATCAACGCTCATGGCTCCGAATCCGAAGAAGGGCGTCAGCGACCAGAAGAGGGAAACGAACCAGATCTGCGCCAGCCATCGCACAACCCGCTGATAAGTAAGCGGAGGAGCCGACAGACCTTTACAGATGACGTTGTAACGATCCCACGTGATGTAAGTGAGCGTCTGCATCTGTCCGAATCCAAAGACCAGCCCGCAGAACGAATGAATCTTGCACGCCAGATCGCCCCACATCCACAGACCGTCGTTGAAGAAACAATTGCCGATGAGTTCCGGGTAGAGGCCGAAGAAGAGCATCAAGTCGCAGAAGGCCAGGTTCATCATCAGCGTGTTGGTCGGACTGCGCAGGGAACGGTACTTGCCGANATAGATGGATGGATAGTGAGATGGACAGGTATATAGGTAGGTAGATAGATGGACAGCTGGGGTACACTGACTGAGACCTAAATTGAGAGATGGATAGATCGATGGATGAATGAATGGATGGATAGATAGAGAGACGGATAGATATATAGATAGACGGATGGATAGTGAGATGGATAGGTATACAGGTAGGTAGATAGATGGATAGTTGGATACATTGACAGAGACATAAATTGGTAGATGGATGGATGAATGGATGGATAGATAGAGAGATGGATATATAAGACAGATATCAGACACATCGTTGGCAGAGACAGACAGTTGAACGGGCAGTATAAGCAGGTCTGTAGTAGCTACACAGACAGACAGATAGCTAGATAGCTTTGCTAGCTAGATAGATCTTGAATCATTTCTTGTTGGTTCGTTTGAATCTCTGAGACAGCGATAAGGTTATACTCGCCTGATACTCAAGATACATTTAATGGCTTTACAACTTTTAATTTCAATTTTACAACTTGAATTTGAATCAAATTCAAGTTGTCCCTTCTTATGAACGAAACTACACGCCCTGTACTACCATCAACCTTATTCTCCTACTGAATAAACTGCCATCTTAGTGGTCCTGGTATGAGCTTCCAATTCGGCATACTTTTGACAATCGTGTAATTTCTACTATACTGTGACGTATTAGTTCTTTTTACTTTCCATTCTTTAGGAATTTGAGTGAAACGTCGTGTACAGTCCAGAGCAACAAAAAAGGGTTCTTGCTGGGGGAAAGTTAATCGCTTGGAGCACCCACGTTTTCAAAGATATAAGAGCCAAAAAAATTACAAGTGTAGAACTACTAGTACTTTATACAGTAGTTAAGTTTCATTCAAATCGGATGATTAGTTTGGCCAAAATAAAATTCCAAAAATTAACAAAGATTCAGAATTTCCTCCCATTCAGAACCGGCTTTTTTGGACATGCTCGCAATCTCATGCATCTGCGCGGTGTACAGCACTAAATTACAAATGATGGCGGGGGCCGAAATTGTGGGTAATTTTAAGAGTCGAGGCGAGAATTCCCCGCAATGATACGTACTGACATTTGAAGGAGACCAATTAAGCTCGCTATGTGTTCCCCTCAAATTGCGCGCACATAACGAATCCGTTGGGGGTTTCCCTACTTGGACTAGTTACTTGTATCACTGCGCCGAGAGTTTGTTTTATTGCTGCTTAAACATTGCATTGTGAGCTATAGAGAGAGTGTAAGCGAAATAGACGGCTATGTAGATAGACAGGTAGGTAAGTATATAGATATGTGCATAGGTAATTAGCTACACATCTAGTATGCCTGTAGCAGATAAGCTAGAAAGAATATCCTACATAGACAGATAGACGGGTAGATAAATATAGTTAAGTGTAGATAGATTTAGTCATGTATGCATAGGTATATAATAGACATAGACAGGTAGGTATAGATAAGTAATAGGTAGACAGACGTATAGATATATTATTGATAGAGAGACAGATAGATAGATTGGTAAGCAGGTAGAAATGTAGAAAGATAAATAGATATGAAGGATAGAAAGATAGGTAAATAGGTAGATATTTAGATAGATAAATAGACAGATAGATAGACAGACGAGTAGACAGATAGCTAAATAGCTAGCTAGATAGATAAATAGGCAGATAAATAGACTATGATAGATACGTAGATATGTAGACAGACAGACAGATAGATAGACAGGTAGCTAGGTGTATATATATGTAGGTAGATAGAGACAGATATAGTTAAGTATAGATAAAGAGATAGATAAGTATAAACAGATAGATATAGGTAGATAGATAAGTGGATAGGTAGAGAAAGCGATGGTTAAGTAGATTGATAAAGAGATAAGAGATAGGTAGATATTTATATAAATAAGTAGACAGATAGATAGATAGATAGATAGGTACATACCGAGTGATGAAAGAGGTATAGACAGAGGTAAAAAAAGATCTCAAAGAAGGGCATTTTGCTGATTAATTGGCTGAAAGCTGGGCCATTTCGTTTGTAAAAGAGTTCGAAAAGAGAGCCAGAGGTAGAGACTAATGAGCACTTAAGAGGATCGTTAAAAAAGCGCGCCAATTACCCAGGAAGAAGTAGGCAGTGCCCAGCAGGTAATGAACGCGAGGATCGGCCGCCGGGTAGTCGTTCCAGTGCTCGTGTACTAAATGCTTGATTTCCGCCGGTGCCAAATCCCGGACACTTAGCACTCCGGGAGGCAACAATGTCCCTAAACCCATGGGCTGCTGTTGCGCCGACTGCTGGCGATAGTAAAGCGCCAGCGGAGAACTCGAATTCAACAAGCTGTCCATGGCTTTGCAACTTTTAAAGGAACCCAAGGTTTACATCAATTTCTTAACTTGACATAATACATTTTACATAAATAAGTCAATATAATTTATCTGTGCAATTGTTAAAAATATAAATTGATGGTCAAGATTTGTTGATGAATCAAGATGTTGTAGGAATTTATTTAATCGCAGCCTTTTTCTGTAAAAAGATTAGTACGCTCAGACTTAATCATATGGTTAGTGTGATGAACGGGATTATAAGTCTAACTGTCTAACTGACATGCTAATCATATTAGCATATCAGCTAGTCTAATTAAATCTTATGGTATTATAACAGAAGACTGAATACAAGTCAATCAGAACAACAGAACCACTGACGAAGTATACTGAAATCGTATGTCTACACCAAGACTACTACTCATTGATTATTAATCCCAGTTTACTTAAGTTTGATACATCGTAACAGCTACTGAAACCTATCAAGTCAACAGCACTAAACTAACACTTTAACTAAAGATATCTAACAGGATGCTAACAGGTTCTCTTGGAAGTTCTAAAGCTTCGGGGGGTCCATCAGGCTATTATGAACCCAGGAAGAAGATGATGGAAAAAGGGGGTAAATTGGTTACTAAGGGGGGGCCCAAGCCCTGTTTGGGGTTATACTTTTGTTACCTGTAATGGTCGGTTAACGTTGGCGTGATATACTATGAGAACCCCGAGACCGTTCACCGAGTTTTTGGTCGGTCTAATGGTCTGCTGGCTCCAAAACGAGTCTGTAGGCCCTGCTATTCTTGGCCGTCCCAAAGCGGTGTCTTTTATACATGCCCAGTCGAATCCATGGGCTTCGCGCTGCGGAAGCTCATTAGAGAGGTGAACAGGGTCACCGTAACCGGCATCCTTAAGCAAATTTGCCGAGTTGTACAGTCGCCTAATAGCATTGTCACATCTTTTCCCCCTTTGTCTTTATTTTTAAATTTTTCTTATTCTTAATTTGTCAGCCCCTTGGAGAAGGGAAAACTAATACCATTAAGAAACTTAAGAAACAAAAGCTGTTTCAAGGACTTTGCCACTGATAATTATCCTGATTTCCTCGGTTCTTGTTAGAAGCCTCGTAAAAATTTTACCGTAAAAAAACTACGGGCACATGAAGTTATCGCTCTGCGGATAATTGTACGCAGTCAGTAGTTTAGTTACATTCCTGGTTTTTGACATTTCTCCTTCATAGTTTGTAGCCTCTTGAACTTCAACTTTCTAGGATTTGTGGGAAATTAGTTCTATTCGCTACGCCTCTGATAATTAATGAATTATCCTGATTCCCTTTGGTATTTGTTATAGGGAGCCTCGTAAACATTGTTGTAAAACGACACTACGGGCACATGAAGTTAGAATATCGCTCAGCAGATAATTGTACCGTGGTTAGTTTAGTTACATTCCTCCTCGAAATTTTGGGGAACGTTTCAAATTTATAAAATTATTTTTGAAGGATGGGGACCCCCCGCTGGAGAAATAATCTCAAAATGAAATAATAGCGAGTATTTCCAACATTTTTTTCCTTCACCAAAGTCCGAAATTAGGGTGAGAACAATTTCACCCCGCTGCTTCATTAGCAGGACTTTTTCTTGCTATTCCTAATTCTGCCGTTTTTTAATGGCCCAGTAGTTATCTGTTTATTTCAAAAGCGTGCGGATTTGCAACGAGTTTTAGAATGTTGTCAATGTGGACCGGGAAAATAGTTCATCAAACGCTCACTAGATGGCGTTGCACACGGTAAGGAAACCCGAAGCAGTTTTAGCCCAGCGTGTCAGCCAGCCAGCTGGCATGTTATACCTGGTGGGAAATAACTTGCCGCCGGCTAAAAGGAGAGGAGAAGCCCATTGAAAAATAAAGGAGACAAAGGTGAAAAAGGGAAACGATGATGAAAGCAGAGAAGAAACGTGTAGAGTTGGTGGCTGGCAAGGTGCACCCTGGTCCGTTCCGTGCTGCTTTCGGCAAAAGTCGCTAATAGAGCGTCTCGAAAAGGCTGTTTTTCTTCGCCTCGTCCGTTTTGTACGTTACAATTGTCATTGCAGCTCTCTCTTTCGAGGTGTAAAAACATCACGTACATCTTAAAGACGTACAAGTGAAGTACTGTTTGTCAGAGGCACAAGTTTGTCAAGTGACATTACACACAGCTGCAGGGGGGAGGGAGGTTGAGGCTAAAAAGTGATTGAAACGCGCGTTGGGAACGCTAACCTTTTGTGCGAGTGTGGCTCCTTTTCCCATTTTTATTTCTCTGTTGATTTATTTTCTGGGCTAAATTGGACCGTGTGTTTGCGCCAGAGGAGCAAATTGGGTATCTGCGGCGGAGATTATGGGCCGTGCTGCTCAGATTGTGCAGCAGCTTCAGCAGCAGCTTGCTTTTCAGTGCCATCAGTGAGTGCGTTTCGTGCTCTATGTGCATTCAACAGATCGACAACTGAAATTTAAGGCAAAACACGGGAGTTTTTGATATTATGGGAGCCAGCCAAGGAAGATTTGCAGAATCCAGCCGTTAGTTCATTTTTCTCTCATCTTTTAAAATTTTTATCTTAAAATTATTTGAAATGGATGAGATTTTTCACGATTCCTACGCGACCCTTTTCCATCATCTGTTTTGCATTGAATAATACACAGGACTAAGTGGAACAGCGTTGTTACTACGCGATGCATCAGATGCGAGTCTGAGCACAGCTTGCAGCCTTGACTTATCCGTGTCTGCTGCAGCTTCTTCGGCCGGATTACCGGGTAAGATGCTTCATCAAACTTGTAAACAACTGTCTTGCTTAAGATACGCCAAAACAAGTTAGCCCGTAGCGTAGTCATAGGTAGGGTTAACACCACCTTGCTAAGTTACCCTGCATACCCCGGCAATGTGGTATGTGTCGACCGCATTTCCTACCCTGTTTATACCCTAGTTTGATTGCGGTCAAAACGCATAGGAAAAGAGGCTGGGCAAAAACACAACCCGAGACTTGTTGATGCCCTAAGGGGCAAATTGCTGGCCTGTAGGGATAAGGCCACTGAAAACTGAAAGCTTTTGCGTCATACACGCAGGCATTCGTCAAATACCCGTCTGCCGCAAACAGTGTTGCCACTCTCAACTTTGATTAGTAACTTGAAAGTCGACTACAGCGATAACGTGACGTAATCTCCGTCATTTAAGCTATGGTAATCAAGTTTTATGACGTTAAGTTAAGTTTGATGAATCGAGTTGGTGTTGGTAGTGCGCCTATGAGTGGGAGCACTGTGTTGACTCGATGGGAACTTGCAAGTCTACTAAGAAGTCGACTACAGTGATGACTTGGCATAACCTGCGTTTTTTAAATAATACGATCAGCTTTCAAGTGACTCGGTTACGTTTTATGAATCGAGTTGATGATTTTAACTTGATGGAGACTTTAAAGTAGACTTCGAAGTCGACTAAAATAACTCGCAATCTTTACTGCATAGGTTCTGATAATATCACCGTTGAAGTTGATCCAGTAAACTTTTATGCAACCTGGATCAAGTTTTATGAATCGATTTAATTTAAATGAGTTGGAAGTACAGACTACGGTAACTTGATGAAGACTTCAAAGTAGACTACGAAGTCAACTAACTGATAACGGTCGTATTATTTACCATTTGAGTTATTACGATCAACTTTAATGCAAGTCGATTATCTATGAAATTAAGTTTTGTGAATCGAGTTAGTTTAAATGGATGATTTGGGAAATACGCTTACCAGTGGAAGCACTACGTACGCCAGAGTTGGCGCGCGGGCCCGTCGAAGGTCACTGACCTTTTTCCGGTGACGTCACAGCAGCCTATTATGCCCAATCAGAGTGAAGCTTTTTCGTCTCAGCCGCAGCGGCCGAGTTGTAGAGTAAAAAACGGTTGACTTTTTGAAATTCTGAAGAAGCTGGTTTCTTTGTGCGCAATCCGTCGCGCTCATTTTTCACCAATCTTCAACACGGCCCTTCCTTCTTCTTCAGTGTTTTCCTCCATTTTTTTAATGTTTATATATTTAGTGTATTTATTATTGTATATATTATTATTTCTACTATTATTGTTATTGCTTAGTTATGCAGTGATAGTGTTGAAGTACAGTCAGCGACTCGACTCGACTCGACTTGGCCCCGAGTCGAGTCAAGTCGAGTCGAGTCGATGGTCTTGGTCTTGAAGTCGAGTCAAGTCGAGTTGGAGTCGATGATGTGGGCCCGAGTCGAGTCAAGTCGGGTCGAGTTGGAGTTGATGATGTGGGCCCGAGTCGAGTCAAGTCGGGTCGAGTCGGAGTCAGTGTCGATGACGTGGGCCTGAGTCGACTCGAGTCGGCTATATCTTCAACGTTTAGGCCCCAAGTCGATTGCGAGTCGACTTGTGAAATCCCGCAGTCGAGTCGTTCGCTGCGTAACTCCGAGTCAAATCGAGTCAAAAGTCGACTAGTAGTCCTGACATCCCTAGTGTTCAGCTATGGATCTTATGGGGATACAGTGAATTATATATATTATTAAATTCCATATTATTTGTTTAAATCAATCACTGTATTATTTATCTTTTACTTAATTATACAGTAGCAGTGAAGATTTATAGATGTGCTATAGATACGGTGAATCATATAATATAATATATTACAATTACTTTTATTCTAGTATTATTATTACACATTTAGCAATAGATATACCATCTATTGCGTAATAATTGTGATAATTGTTAATTATTATTCATATATGTAACGCATTTGTGTACTTATTTATGTATTGAAATGCAATTTTAGAGTTATTTTGATTAATTTCTTGATGTTGACTCTTGCGTATCGATTCATGGGGTCGATGGCGATAGGCCGCTGGCTGTTCACAAGGGTAATGTGACCCGCGGCGAATAGTTTGTGGTCATCGGCTGGTCATTTGCATAAGTATGTCGACTTGTTTGTGTGTGTGCGGCTGTGCCCCCATGAATAACATTACGGCGCTAGTTGCAAGTTATTCCCAACAGCCCTACTTTGACTTTTCCCGGATAATTGGCGGCCCCGAACCAGATGAATCTTGAGAGAATCATTCTTGGGATTCTTCTTGGATTTTGCGCAAAATTTAACTCTGGACGTTTACTTGAATTTGGACTATTGAATCGTAATTGTATTAAACTTTAAATTCTAATTCTTACAAAATTAGTTATATTAAAATGATCAAATGTAAAGTAATTTTTTGATTTATATTATAGGAATAGGGAATCTGTATTATATGTTTACATTCCAGAAAAATATTGATATTCCGTAGACGGTTTAATTTGAAATTAGGTAATTAGGAGATTTAATTTAGTTAAGTTGGTTAGTGTAGAATGTAGAATATAGAATTGTGATGTTAATTATTAATTAACAAAAGGACGTAAGGTTCGCAAATGTTAAAAGACAGACAAACAGGCAGATAGATAGACAGATAGATAGGTAGAGAGATAGACAGATAGGATAAATAGATGGGTAGATAGACAGTAGATAGATAGATGGATAGATAAATAGATAGGTAGGTAGGTAGAAAGACAAATTAGTATGCTGACAAATAGGCAAATACTTTGATGAAGAGATGGATACGTTGATAGTTGGATGAACGATTAGGTGGATAGATAAGGCACATAGACAGTTGCGTAGATATATAACGTAGATAAACAGAAACTAGTAGATAGATGGATGATATATCGAATTGACAGTTGAATTAAACCATTAATCAAGTCTATATAAAGTAGATCTAAACATACTGACGTAATCTATAGTTTTAACTTGAAGTTGAATTACGAGCAAGTGCAATACTAAGTACAGTCAGTTACAGTGGCAAGTTATAGTAAGTAGTAGTAAGTTGGTAATGAATAACGGTTATTTATGTAGGTTAAATTAAATTAAATCTATAAATCGTTCCAATAAAATCCAATATAAAACGAGCCTGCAGAGTTAATTAAACTTAAACTCAATTACCATAAAAACGAGCTTTTGCATCTAAGAGCTGAATGTTAACAGGAAATGCAAATGACGAGAGTTATACGAGCCCACCCCTTTACCCTATCCTGATTAGCCCAATAGAGATGAATCTCTATAGGGCGATGCACACAAGGTGTGAAACAAATACCTTGGCAATAGATGCGAAGAAAACCCTTGGGCACATCCGTGTTCATCAAAGACTCTATCAGAAATTTCCATTAATTTTTTTTATTCATTTTTCCTGCTTCGTGTGTGAATAAAGGCGTGTGTGTGTCGCCTTGTAAAAAAAACATTCCATAAATCAATAACTCTGAAATAATTATTTAATTTTTCTTATTTAAACTAAATGCGTGATAATAGTTGAAACTCAATCTAGGGCAATTAAAAAAAAATTATTAGATATTTTTGAAGAATTCAGGAATCCCTGCGCGGTGCGCTCCTATAAAGAGATTCTTATGACGGATTCTTAATCCCCAAGATTCCACGTCACACAGGGATTGGAAAAAGTCAAGCGGAAATGCCATCCCCGTTTCATTTGAATATTTCAAACGTTTGCCTCGTCTTTTCACATTTCCCCCCTCCTTTTTATTGTTTAAAAAAAAAGATCTTAATTTTACGCATCGATTAAAGTGACATTTCCCACGCATGGGCGATTTTTCCCACGCTCGTTTGTAGCGCCGTTATTATTTCATTTACCGGCAAACGACTCTGTTGGGGTATCTTTCACCAAGTGTTGGAATGTTGTCAAAATCGTGTCGGATTTTTTAAATGTCGTGTCGGATATTTGAAAAGTCGTGTCGGATTTTTTGAAATATCGTTGTTGGATTTAAAAGTCGCGTCGGATTTTTTTAAGAAGCCATGTCGAATGTTGGGAAAGTCGTGTCGGATTTTTTTCGACATATTTTTATTT
Source organism: Leptestheria dahalacensis (assembly GCA_022114935.1). Taxonomy (NCBI): domain Eukaryota; kingdom Metazoa; phylum Arthropoda; class Branchiopoda; order Diplostraca; family Leptestheriidae; genus Leptestheria; species Leptestheria dahalacensis. The sequence goes on along the minus strand of JAIQCU010000419.1, from coordinate 42,875 downwards.
GATGGGTTTTTAATTTATTTTATGGGCATTTTTAAAATTAAAGGAAATAGAGAATTTGGGCAGGGATGAAGAAATTCCTTTGTTGTCGTGTCGCTGAAATCGATAAGAGGAGGCCCAGCTGAGATTGGGACGATAAAAAAGGAGACGAAAACACAAAAGGGGGGTTTGGAACTCAGTCAAATCGGATATTACTGAAGTACAAAGTCGCATTTCTGTTAGTTGGTAGCCTGGCACATAGTTTGTTAGCACTAGCAACTTATTTTTTAAAATATTAAGTTCACTAATAGCCAATAGTTCGGTAGTAGTATTCTTATGCTATACTAGTTATCACGTAGTAATCACTGAACCGAATTACTCGTGCTATAATGGACAGATTTCCTAAACCGTTGGTGTAGTCGTTTAGTTAGTAACAAACTAGTAACTAATAAGTAACTAGTGGTTAGTGATAGCTGTTAATAGTAGTGTTCTCATGCAAACTATCAAATCAAATTGCGTGCTATTCGGGTATCTAATCACTTAACCTGTCAGGTAGCAACAGGCGAAAACTGCTGAACTATCCCTTACAACTTTTAAGTATCGAACTCGACTATCTAACTAATCTAACTATTTATCCGGTTTACGAGTATCAGGAGATGCTCATCCTGTCAGCTAAAGCTTAGCAAGGTACTACCTTCCTACGTTGCTTCCGTAGCAAGTGTTAAGTTAACCACCTTACTAACATACCGTACGAGTTTGGTGCCTCACCAATAAGTAAATTAGCAATAGAAACTATTAATTAAACTAGCACTAAACTAGTAATTGACTTAAATGAGAAAGGCTTATACAAAACGTGGCGTTGGCGCAGGTGCTTAACCAGTTAAGTGGTTTCAAGTTAAACTATCTAGTTAGTTACCTTCCTAGGTAGTTACTAAACCATAGTACTAGAACTAGTTCTAAAACTCTAGTTGAACAAAAAGGCTTATACGACGTAGCCGGATGTAAGTTGGCGTAGGTGGTTATAGTAGTTTCAGGTCAACTTACTAGTTAGCTACTTAACTAATAGTGAAAACTAGTATCCCAGCTAGTGATTTACCTCAATAGAAAGGCTTACGAAAGGTAGACGGTTAAAAAAAATAAGAATTCCGTTCGAAAGTTGGCGTAGGTGGAGGAGAAGGACAGGGAAGGTGGGCAAGGGAGGGGGAGGAATGAAGGCCGGGAGGTACAGGTGGAGGTGTCCCCGCTGTTGGGACACGGCACATCGCAGTGGGGAGTTGGGACGTTTCCAGCCGCAGCCCCATCTTTCATTCTATTGAATTCCCCGTATTCTCGGCATGTCAATGTTGTGTCCCTCCAAACCTGCACCTCCCCCCTCTTCCGCCAGCCCCACCCCACCCCACCTGCACCTCCACCCGCAGCTTGGGAACCCACCGAATCCTTGGCATTCCAAAGTGGACATTCCAATGGGCTGCAGCGTTGGGTTAAAACGGCCCTGCTAGGCCTTTCCATTGACCAGTTGCCTTTGAGACTTTCCCACTGTTGTTGTATATCTCGCACCGGTGTGGTGTATGTATGTGTGTGATTCTTGGACCTGCGTATCGGGTTTTATCGCGTAGCTGTACAAGTCGAGAATGCAGTGCGTCCAGCCGCTGTTTTTCAGAAGAAGGAAGAGGAAGATACCGAGGAATTCGACTCCGGTACCTAGTTGCAGGATCGAGTCGCAAATGCATCATGGTATTTTGATGATGGACCCATATATACTAACGCGTGTGTTTTACTCATTGGATTAGGTTTTATGGTCGATTGGTTATGCTGTTTACGGGATATCCGATTGGATTAGTAAATGTCGGATGAGTTATTAATTAGTCGAGTTTGATTGACTAATGAGTTGTTAATTCAGTTCTTTGGAGTTTGGTTCAAAGTAAAGTAGCTAGTTTTAGGAACTTGCACTTAAATTTGATTAAACTATTGATTATAGACTTTAATATGAGGTTTAAATAGTGTGATCTTTGAATTAATTAGCGTTTTATATATTTGAAATTGACCAGGTTCCGATGCTAGCTAGCAAATATGTTACACCGATACAACTTTAACAGTAATATCTTAATGCGTATAATTGCAATATTCGACCATATGTAACCTAATCATATCTTATTAATCAGCACGATAACACTTAATAACTCGTTACTAACTTACTAACTAACGGTTACTGCTGGTACCCAAACGTTAGTGCACATTCCTAGCATAGCTGCGAGAGATCCGAGCCACATAGACATTGGTGGACCGGTTTTCTCTCCGAAACACATCGACAGCATCTCAAGCTTCTTGTTCAATTTGTTTAGCGAAACGGGAATCTCTCTTAGTAGCCCGCTCCGCGGTGACCTAATCGGTAATCAAAGTTGGTCTAGAAAGAAGGACCCGATCCGATTCGTTAATTATAAACCGCTTACTGAAAGATTAGCCATTGTGCGTGATTTCTGAATATTTATTGACGTCTTGTCATTTGATTTCCTTAAGATTAATTAATTTTTAAGTAATAATTAACTGTCGCATCCTTCTTTAAAGAATTGGGAATGTAATAAAGAGCCTATGCCGGAGGTTGCAGCGCCATCTAGTGGCGATTTGGAGAAATATTCCGGTCATTTAATGCTGTATCAGTTTTATTCGTTCAGTGAATATGGGAATAGCTTAATATTCAGGATTTTATTTTAGCGAAACTATCTAGACAAGTTCAACGAAACTTTACCGTCAGGTTAAGTACTTTTGAGTGTACATTCAGTATTTTTTGGATTGCTATAACTTTATAACTGTGGGAGTTATAGGCAAATAACTTCCCCCCCCCAGCAAGGACCCTTCTTGTTGCGCCCTAGACTGAACTATAGGAATGCGAAACTATCTCGTATTGGTTTGAAACAGAAGGGCCCCCAAATTCCTGGAATTCCAATGACCAAGAGCCTGGGAAAGAGAATTTTTTAACAGTTTTTTCCTGTCCTGGGAGGAAGAGGCGGGGAAAAACTGGTTTCCGACGTTTTGGAACGCAAAAGAACCAACGGAGATTTGTTGTTGCCATAGTGTCCCGAGAATCGCTTCTTGGGAGGGGGAGATTCTCAGCTCAATCATGCGACCCTGTCAGTATAAAGCCATAAAATCTCTGGTGCTCGTTGACGACTTTTATGGGTTTTCAAGAAGTGCAGCTGCCTCGAGGTGATTCTGCTGTTTTTCCTGTTACCTGGAAAGAAACGGATGAATGAGTCAGACGTCTTAGAACGACTGAATCACCATAATTTTGTGATGGGATGTTCATTCATCGTGATTGAAGTACAAGAATTTCAGACGTCTTAGAACTACTGAATCTCCGTGTTCGTCATGATTGAAGTATAAGAATTTCAGACGTCTTAGAACTACTGAATCATCATAATTATATGATAGGATGTTCATTGTTAGTGATTGAAGTATAAGAATTTCAGACGTCTTAAAGTTACTGAATTTTCGTAATCATGTGATAGTCTGTTCATTCAAAATGATTAAAATTTAAGCGTTTCAGACGTCTTAGAACTGCTAAATCACCATAACTATATGACAGATAAATATCCAAACATAATGATTGAAGTATGAGAATTTCAAACGTCTGAGAACTACTGAATCGCCAATTACATGATCGGCTGTAATTCACAATGAATGAAAAGTTTAACAAATTTGAAAAGATTCAGTGGGTTAAGCTTAAGAATTTCAGCAGTTCCTGGTTTTGTTTTAACAAGTATCGAGGATTCTTGAATATTCCTTAAAATTCTTGAGGATTACTAAGATTCTGGATAATATAGAAGAGAATTACGTCGATTCGATCGGCTTAACTTCAGTGACTCACCAAGAATCTTGCAGATTCACGAGTCTCTCGTGATTCCTAAGGATTCCAACCTTCTCAAAGACTGTTATAGTCGAGGATCCGAATGACTCAATTTGAGTATTTTGCAAATGACTCACTTTTTAGACTTAATTTTTGATACAGAGGCATACACCGTTAGAGATGATGTAAATATATTTATATAATTAATAAAAGTTCTATTATAAATAGATAATTAATGATAAAAAACAGAATATAGGATAACGCATGTAGACACGGATAGGATTATAGGGTGAAAACATGACTCAATGACTCAAACGATGATTCGTAGGGATTCTGAGACCGTTTTTCAACGTGACGGTGCGTGTTTCTAGTGAAAACACTTGGGATTTGTTATTCCTGCCCAACTTTGGCCTCAAATGGGAAAGTCTCTTGAGCACTGCCCCACAGACAATAGTCGAGAGGTGGGGGGGGGGGTTCGCTACTCTTTTCTTAATGTTGACTTATTTATTTAATTAAATGTAATTGTTCAACAATAATTTTAAATTCTACAAATTAATATTTAGTACCATAGTTGAATTGACTTCTAAAATGAAGGGAATGCTGGTATGATTTAGAGTTTGAGATCGGTTTTAAGTATCTGATGTAACACCTTTACAAGTTTAATTAGGTTTTGGAAATACTTAGTAGTTTAGAATGGATTGGTGAATAATTTACGTGAAAATGAAATTAATAAGAGTAATTGCCAGTGAGTATGATCATTATGGATAATACAGATAGTATAATTAAAGTGTATTATAAATAATCAATTAAGAAGATCTTCAAATCGATGAAACAAAGGTTTAATTACAATTACAATACTCAACAATCGATTATGTATTATACTCTAGATTAGGTTTAGGTAGATAGTTCCACAGTCCCATAGTTAGAAATTTAGATAGATAGATGGATAGAAACATAGAGCGATAGATAAATACGAAGGTTGATAGGTAAATAGATATCCGGTTTGATAGGTTCCTAGATACATAAATGGACGGTAAGTTAGGTAAAGAGTTAAACTGGATAGATAAATAAATAGATAGATCCATAAAGAGAGAGATAAATAGATAAAAACGTAGGTAGATAGCTAGATAAGAATGTGGTTAGATAGGTTACACTAGACACATTAATGGACGGTATGTTAGGTAGATAGTTAACTGGATAGATGGTTAGGCAGATAGCTAATCAGATAGGTAAATAGATAGACAGACAGATAAATTCGTAAGTAGATAGCTAGGTAGCTATGTGGTTAAATAGGTGGCTAGATACATAAATTGGCGGTTATTTAGGCAGATAGTTAATTAGATAGATGATATCTAATTAGGTATAGCTATTTACTATTAATATTAACAATATTCACCGGATCTATCTTCTTTTTACATTTTCTTATAATAGTTATAGCAATCTGATAGTGGCAAGTTAACAATCAATTTCAATCAAATTAACATCACAGCGATTTAAAAAAAAACTTAACAGTTATATGACAATAAAAATCAAAATTGAATTAATATTAAGCTGAAACATTGAAATAGAATCCAAATATGTTTTTCTAAAAAAAGAAGTGCGAGAAATAATTGTCGAGTTGTAGACCCCAAGCCATAAGAGCGAGTCTTCATTTCCAGGTTGGCTTTCGTAGCTGCGAGGCGAATTCCAGCGCTTTGTTGCTTGTAAGGTAGCGCATTTACCTTGAGCCTTTTGCAACCTTCTAAGCTTCACCACGAGGGGGGTTCACAACCTTCTCCTCTCGACAATCTCCAAAATTCCTTCGTTTTTACTCTTAACTTTTAAAGCTCGTTTTCCTTTTATTTCAGCTTGTCATTCAGTGAAGTGTTGAATAGTCAATAACTAGTTTTTTAGTTGAAATCTTGTAATTTTGTTGCAGGTCGTGTGAGATCGGACAGTTAAAAAGTTAAACGAGGATTTTGTAAGAGTAGCGGACCCCCCTCTTTCTGGCTTGATAACCTTGCTGCAGCTCTGGGCGCTTCGGAAACCAATCCCAAAGCGACTCTCTCTGCTGTGTAGAACAAAAACACCAAGAGAGATAGATAAATAGACAGATAAATAGGTAGATAGGTAGACAGATATATAGATATACATATATAGATAGATAGATGGATAGATAGTATGGTAGATACATTGCTACATGGATAGATAGATGGATAAATAGATAGATGGTTAGATGGATAGATAGATAGATAGCTTGCTACATAGATAGATGGTAAGGTAGATAGTTAGATAGATAAATGGATAAAGGGATAGACATATAGACAGATAGATTTGTAGAGAGATGGATAGATGAAGAGATGGATAGGTAGATCGCTACATAGATAGATAGTATGGTAGATAGATAACTAGATAGATGGATAGATAGATAAATGGATAGAGATATAGATACATAGACAGAGAGACAGATAGGCAAATAGACAGATAGATGTGTCCGAGAGATGGATAGATGGATAGACATATAGAGAGATAGATAGATAGTTAAGTAGATAGATAGATAAATAGTTTGATAGAGATAGATAGAAAGAGAGGTAGATACATAGATAGAGAGAGAGATAGATGGTTAAGTAGATAGATAGATAGACAGTTTGATAGAGAGATAGATAGAAAGAGAGATAGATACATAGAGAGAGAGAGAGATAGTTAAGTAGATATACAGATAGATACACAGTCAGGTAGATAGATAGATAGCTAAATAGATGGACAAGTGGACAAGAAGAGAGAGAGAAAATGGTAAAGACGAGAGAAATCCTCTTGCGAACAGTTTCCACGTTTGTTTGTTTCGAAGCAGTTACCGAGTTGCGCAACTCTACAGTCCTTTTGTATAATCATCGAGTAAGACTGTTTAGTTGCTCTTTTGACGGATATTCAATCAACTTGGTTGATTGAATGGTATTCATGGGCTCTGTAGTTACGTAATACGTATTTAATTAAAGCTGATAATACTAGTAATCTAGTCTGATAACATAAATAATCGATTATGATGAAATTAATGTATTTTTCAATTTTTTATTTAGAATTGTCGGAGCCGCTGGACGCGGACGATGACAGCGGCGACCAGGTGCGGAGTCGAAGCCCCCCGCTGCATCACTTACCTCCGCCGCCGCCGCCTCCGCCGACCGACTCGCGGCGCTTCGCCACCGGTTTCCACACGCACGTCCACGGCCAAACGTCGGTGATACGCTCCTCATCGCCGGTCAACGATTTAGGGTATCACACGCTGGTAGCCAGTTCTCCAGGACCGTGGACATCGAGCGACCTGAGCGATACGTCGCCCAGGAAGACGCCGTCGCCGTTCACGCACGTCGCGCCCAGGAAATCGCCTCGACCTCAGCAGTGCTGGGTAAATCAATTGGTTCTGTGTTTAAAACCTAGGCGAGCTTGGCTTTATGAACTATTGATAACTAGGTTCAATGTATGTTGAGATCTAGGTGACTTTGGCAGTACTGGGCAATGTTCTTCAGCTCCTATGTCAAACTCACCTAGGGTTCGAATTGATAAAATACAGCAATATGGATAACCTAGGTGAGCTTGTCCGTCTGAAACAGAAACAGTCATAAGTTGAAGTTTCCATAGTCAACTGCCAAGCTCACCTAGGATTTAGAATATACTTATACTCGATATCTTCAACTCGAAATAGCAGAATGGAGCAATATGGATAATCTAGGCGAGCTTGTCCGTCTTAATTCAATAATATGTCAGATTCAATCATAAGTTGAAGTTTCCATAGTCAACTTCCAAGCTCACCTAGGATTTAGAATATATTCATACTCGATATCTGCAACTCCAAATAGCAGAATGAAGCAATATGGATGATCTAGGCGAGCTTGTCCGTCTTAATTCAATCATATGCCAGATTCAGTCATAAGTTGAAGTTTCCATAGTCAACTGCCAAGCTCACCTAGGATTTAGAATATATTCATACTCGATAGCTGCAACTCCAAATAGCAGAATGAAGCAATATGGATAATCTAGGCGAGCTTGTCCGTCTTAATTCAATCATATGCCAGATTCAGTTATAAGTTGAAGTTTCCGTAGTGAGCTGCCAAGCTCACCTAAGTTATAGAAACGGCCTTTACTTAGTACCTAATCCACGTAATTTGTTATCGTTCTAAATTGCAACTTGTAATTGAATTCCAACAGGATTTAACACGACCGCAGCCTCCGCCAGCTCCGCCGAGCGACTCCATCACGGCGGTCAGCACGGAAGCACTGATCGCCGCCTGCAAGGGCAAGAAGTGGGCGCAGCAGGGCGGCCGATGCTCGCCCTTCGACCGGCTCACCGACGACCTGGTGCTCAGGATCTTCACTTTCCTCTCGTCGTCCCAGTTGGCCCTGTGCGCAAGGGTTTGCCGCAGATGGCACGTACTCGCCTGGGAACCGCAGCTCTGGTCCACCATCACCCTCTCCGGAGACATTAATGCTGACAGAGCACTCAAGGTTCATTAACGCGACAAAATTTCAACTTAATTTAAACAAGTTTAAATATAATTCAACCGTATGTTATGTTTCAACTTCCCCTGTCACCTAAATTACAGTACAATTAATTATAATTCAATCCTGATTTTTTTAAAATAATAAATATTTAGATGAATCATTTGAGCTTAATTATTAATGCAAATAATTTGAATCTTTTTGCAGAGTATTACACGAGTATTAGGACGAGCCTCTCCTCCGTTCTGCCCGACAGTGGAGCGGGTGATCCTGAACAGCTGCCCGCGACTGACGGACCGCGGCCTGCAGTCGCTCAGTCGCAGGTGCCCCGAGCTGCGGCATGTCGAGCTGCGCGGCTGCAGCCAGCTCTCCGACGTCGGTGTCCTGGAACTCGTCTCCAAGTGCGTCCACCTCACACATCTGGACGTCAGCGGTAAATAGTTCAGTCCTTGATTCAGCTGTCCTACATTCCTGTATCTGACTTGATCAGTGCGCCATAGACGATGTACGAGTTGACCTTGTTTGACCTTTAATAGGCTTGTTTGATAAATGAATCTCTTATCTACCAACGCTGGTCTTGTACTTTTCCCTTTAGGCTGTACGCAGATCACGTGCATCGAACCGGCCCCTCGGAGTAACAGCGGACCGGAACCGTACGGATTGGAGCGCAGCCCCAGACCGCAGCTCTTCCTGCAGCTTCAGTACCTCGACCTGACCGACTGCGTCGGTTTGGGAGACTCTGGAGTCCAGGCTATTGTCCGCAGCTGCGCCCAGTTGACTTGTCTCTACCTGAGGAGATGCGTACACGTCACAGGTATGAATTAAAGATCATCTTCATTTATTATTAGGTAATAACAGTTAAGTTCTTATATGACTTTCATATTATAATGAATTTTTAGCTTGTTGAATTGTTAGTTTTAATATCGAATAAATTTCATCATTAAACCTCTATTATTCATATCAGTATTAATATTATTATATTATCGGTATGATTGAAGTATGTAATAGCCATCAAATTAGATACAAAATGGTAATTTGACATTCCTGGTCATTTCAGATATCGGAGTAAAATACATCGCCAGCTACTGCACGGCCCTGCGCGAGCTCAGCATCTCCGACTGCCTCCAGGTGACGGATTTCGGCATGTACGAGCTGGCGCGCCTCGGCGCCAACCTGCGCTACCTCTCGGTGGCCAAGTGCGACCAGATATCCGACGCCGGAATCAAGCAGATCGGTCGCCACTGCTACAAGCTGCGCTATCTAAACCTGCGCGGCTGCGAAGCGGTCAGCGATGACTCCCTCGAGGTTCTGGCCCGCAGCTGCTCCCGGTTACGCGCCCTGGATATCGGCAAGTGTGACGTCACCGACCGGGGACTTCGCCTCCTGGCCGAACACTGTCCCAATCTGAAGAAACTGAGCGCCAAGAGCTGCGAACTCATCACCGATGAGGGAGTCAAATCGATAGCTTATTACTGTCGAGGACTGCGACAGCTCAATATCCAGGACTGCCTCATTACGGTCGATGGCTACAGGGCGGTGAAGAGGTTCTGCCGCAAGTGTATCATCGAGCATACCAATCCAGGCTTCTTTTAAAAATACATAAGTAAATACATAAAACAGAAAAAGGTCTTAACCCATTAGATTAATCAATTCTCGTTATCTGACTGGAATTCATTTCAGTTTAATTATCGTGTCGTCAGATTTGAAAGAGTGAATTGTCTTGTGTGCCATGTATATATAAATATATCGACTCGTTCTTTCTTGATGCAAACAGCAACTGATTTTATCCAAGAGTGTTGATGCTTTGGTCGCGTGTTATGAGTATGTGTACAGACTGCAATACACAACCATGTGTTACTGTTTTGAACAACGCGATTACCGTTTATTCAATGAACTTTAACTAGAATCAAACCCAATTTAACTTGATGATATTTGACATTCACTTTTCTCTACTTACTTCATTCTAAACACCGAATCGTCTTAATAACAATGAACGATTCACGTGTGTTTCTCAAAAGACCTTACAGTTGAATTACATTAACTTAATTTGCGTTTAGTAGAAATATCATGCTGCGCGGATAGAAAAGGTGAAGTGTAAACTTTAAAAAGACTGAAGAATTACACAAGGAACTGGAGCAGCAGCACATAAGCGGATTAACTCCACGCGCCGAATCCTTGTATAGAATAACGTAATTTCAGTCGCAATCGTAGCAAAACCTTAATGACTTTTTTGGGGGTCCAAAGGAGAACACGAAGCCCTCGGTGAACCGGTAACCTGTCCGACCGCAGCCGTAGAAAATCCATCTTGCAAGGAGCCTACTTAAAACAAAGCGCCCCGGTAGCGTTCGACTTCACTTGCAGACGAGAATACCAACGATATGGAGATCATCAACTCGACGTGGCAGCAGGAACCTTACTTCCAGGCGCAGGTCTTCCGTTTGGGCAGCTTCCCTCCGGGTGTCACAGCACGGGATCTGGCACCGGAGAATGTCCGCCATCTCGTTCACCAGCACTGGGAGAATTTCCCGCCGCCGGATCCTCGTGTTCATACTGCGCTGGGAGCCCTTTACCTCATTCTGGGTAGCTCGATTAAAAATTTAACCCTTCTAATGATAAACCTTCATACATTAGAATCTAGTTGAATTTAAAGTTGATGTATGCCATAGTTTAAGGAGCCACCTAGCGGTGGTTTTGCGAACTAAGCTCAAATGTTGATACTGTACTTGTATTAAACTAACCCGGGTTTCGGTCAAAGTTGAAGCCTCTGTGATTCAATTAGGATACTTACTACATCAGAATCATTAACCAGACCGTATTATTTAGAAATTAGCTAATAAAAGTTAATTGCAGGTGTCGTATCCGCCACTGGCAACTCGTTGGTTCTCTACATCTTCGGCAAGTACAAGGCGCTTCGTTCACCGACCAACGTCCTTCTGATGAATCTGGCCTTCTGTGATCTGATGCTCTTCGTCGGTCTCTATCCGGAGTTACTGGGCAATATCTTCTTCAATAACGGGCCCTGGATGTGGGGCGAGGTGGCCTGCCACATACACAGCTTCTGTGGACTAATGTTCGGCTTTGCCCAGGTCATTTCCATTTGAAGATTCATTATTCAATCATTATGATAAAGTATCACAAGTCAGCTTAGAGGCGAATGAAGAATGCCAATAACAGCGCCATCTAGCGGTGAATCTTGTAACTAAATAGTGGGCGAGGTACTTGACTGTACTGCTCAACCGGCCATTATTCTTGTCTCTATACCTTATCAGTATACGTGATGTTATTAATCGATTATGTCTTTAAAAGCAATTGGTTTGTATATGTCATTTTAACGCACAGATGCAAACGCTGCAGTTTATAGCGTTGGATCGGTACTACGTCATCGTATACGGTGTCAAAGCTTCTCCGCTGTCCTACGGAAGGGTAGCGTTCTGGTTATCACAGGTCTGGGCCGTGTCCTTCTTCTGGTCAGTCAGCCCTTTCTTCGGCTTTGGGAATAATTCGATCGATGGACTTCTGAACACGTGAGGATATTTACTCCATTGCGAAACCTTCGAAAGTATACCTTTTTTTTAGGGTTCAGGGCGGGGGAAAAGAGTCCCTTTAGTATTTTACTTGTATCTTTAACATTTATCACTTTAAAGCGACAAAAAAAATCATGAAGTTAGTTGTACTACTGACGAGTAACACCTGAAATTTTCGTCAAAATCGAGCTGTTAGTTTGACCAAAATAAAATCCAGAAGCAAGAGTTGATGTACTTATAGACATAATACGGTTTACCCATATACGTTTAATTACAAGCCCGTGACTCTTATCCTATATGCAACTGAACGTAATCTTACCCATTAACTTTGGGCTAGTTTGATCGAAAAGAAAGGAAAGATAACGGTAATAGACACGGCGGTTGCGCTCAAAATGGCGCCCAAGCTCGAATTCTCATCCGCAAAAATTCCCGTTTGTTATTGTAATACCAATTTCATTCACATAATATTTTCCATTTGCCAAAATTTGCTATGCTACTGACGACTAATGCCTCAAAACTTTGCAGAAATCGAGCTGGTAGTTCAACTTAAACATACTTCAGAACTTTAGATCGACTCTACATTGGATACAAGTACGATTCAGCTGTATAGCTAAGGTTATACAGTCAAAATGCCTGGTATTTTACATGTTACTGAAACTAAGCTACTATTAGTGTTCAACTACTATTTCTGATGGAATGACAGTAATAACGGTAACATGCACAGCGGATTGCTCTCAAAATGGCGCCCAAAGTCGAATTCTCACCCTGTAATCCCATTTGTTAGTGTGATACCATAAATACTGTAAGTAATAACGAAAGTGAGTAATTACTATAATAGAATTATGTTTTGGTAGGTGCTCTTACGACTACTACAGCCAGGATTCCATCACGCGAGCCTACATCGTAGGTTCGTGCATCCACGCCTACGTGATCCCTCTGGTCATCATCATCTTTGCTTACGTGGGCATCGTTCGTGCCGTCTGGAATCACGAGAAGCAGCTCCGAGCCCAGGCTTCCAAGATGAACGTCACCACTCTGCGCTGCGCTACTCCAGCTGACGACAAGAACGCCAGTGCCGAGTTGCGTATCGCCAAAATCGCCTTAATGAACGTCACCTTGTGGGTTTTTGCGTGGACACCGTTTACGGTGATTTCATTCATCGGAGTCCTGGGTGACGTGTCGCTGATCAATCCCTACGTTTCATCGCTGCCGGTGCTTTTCGCCAAAACATCGGCTGTTTATAATCCGATCGTGTATGCGCTATCCCACCCCAAGTATCAGCAGGTAAGATAACCTATACTTTTGATCTAATTAACTTTTAAACTAATCAAGTTAAATGATGTACCACCCTGTAGTGTCTTCGAGAAGAATTCGGATGGGCAGGATTGCGACCCATGAGCCGCACTGGAAGTTATGGTAGCAGTCTCGATGGCGATAAAGTGGAAGAAACTTCGCTCCCTTGAAATATTTTACGCGTTATAATAATAACATTTAAAATAGACCTTTCTACTTAATGGATTATCAAACCGTAACCTGCAATTGTACAGTCGCAGTAGAACTGAATACTAACGATTGGAATTATGTTAGACTGGTTTACAGTAAAACTTGATTACTTCAAGTTGAAGATGAAATCCCAGTGAGTCATGAGTCATTTGCCGATGTCAAGGTTACAATGTTGCCTGGGGGGAAGGAGGAGGACGGCGGTATAACAAATCACTGGTGTCGTAGACTTGTTGCAGGGATCGAGAACGTCACAATGCATTTAGCTAATGAGATCCGATGGAAATAAATTAGCCCTGGGGGTTTTGTATGTAAGGGGCGCACACACGACCCTCTTTGGGTCTTTCCCTTTCCTTGTTGTTTTATAACCTGCAACACACCCCTCTTACCAACGCAAAACTAGTTCAATCCATTTAGCAATCGATAATATACTTCGTTGACGCACTGACCATTTGTCATCGCCATTCAACGAGGGCTTTTATGACCTGTGATAAACTGACTTATTAGATGGACAGAGAGATAGATAGATAGATAGATAAATAGATAGATAGCTTATATAGTTTGATAGATCGATAAATAGGTGGGTAGATAGATAGATAGCGAAGACAGATAGGTAGATATATAGTCCGATAAATAGATAGATCGATAGTAGATAGATAGAAAGATAGATAGATAGATAGATAGATAGGTGGACGGGTAGATAGATAGACAGATAGCACAGACAGATAGGTAGATAGATAGATGGATAGATGGATAGATGGATCGATAGATAGATAGACAGATAATAAATAGGCAGATAGGTAGACAGTTGGACTGATGGATAGTTGGACGTAGAGGTAGATAGATAGATAGACAAATCCATAGATGGGTAGTTAGATAGATAGCGTAGACAGATAGATAGATACATAGACCGATAGATAGTTAGATAGATAGATAGAGCTACATAGACAGAATAGCAATTGTAGCATAGACAGATAGATAAATAGATAGTTAGATAGGTAGACAGACAGACAGATAGCTAGATTATATCTCTACACAAGAGAGGGAACAAAATACCTTAAAATAAATAGCAAAACTACCAATCCAGTCAAACAATTGTATTGCGTTAAAACTGATCAAGAAACAAAGCAATTCAACTTAATTCATGATATGTTCCATAGAGTCCCTTTTTTAAAAAATGTACAAGCAAATGAATCAAGTATAAAAGACAGTGGGGGCAGAACGGTGACTAAAAACGTTCACGAGATCTTTGGTTATTCCATATTTATCATTGGCCTGCACGACGTCGTCTGCTTGAATTCTGCCGTAAGCCAACATAGGAACAAACGGTAAGGAGCTCCCTCTGCACATCTTTCATCTTTAAACTGTAGCAGACGAACCGCGACGAACTCGTGCAAGCCAAGGATAACACTTGAAAGTAAGAGAACTGAATACTGAATTCATTTGTATACGAAATGCGACTAGTTTCAGAAATACACATCGAAAACGGTATTTGCACAACAACCATAACAGATAGAACAGAAACATAAACGGGAATGTTTCGGGTTCAACTCTTCGTCCCGGGGAAACTTTGTTGAACCCGACAGTGTCTTTTAAAATATATATATAGATATAACATTTTGTAAAATTAGAATTAACTTAAATTTGAATTAACTGTAACTTAAGTGGTTTTAATAGAAAATTTTTCTTTGTTTTTAATATTCAGTATGTTTGCCCTTGATTCGTTGACTCTGTGACGTCCCCGAGCCACGAGTCGGGGGACGGCGGGAAGTCGGGATAGTGACCGTTGCTGCTGCTGCTGCTGCGCTCACTGCTGTTGCTGCTGACATTGCTCAGGTCGCTGGACGCGCTGGGAGGAGCTAGCGGCATTCCAAGGGAATTCATCGGCGTCAGCGATGAAAGAGAACCCGCTCCTCCGTGACCCAAGCTGGCTAAGTTTGCACTCAGTTGACCAAGACCTTTTATAAATCAAATTACTCATTTAGTAAGGTTAACTGCAGCCATTAGCAATTTTGTCTATCTATCCATCTATCTGTATCTATCTATCTATCTATCTATCTATCTATCTATCTATCTATCTATCTATCTATCTATCTATCTATCTGTCTATCTATCTATCTATTTATCTATCTATCTATCTGTCTATCTATCTATCTGTCTATCTATCTATCTGCCTATCTATCTGCCTATCTATCTATCTATATTTCCGTCCATCTATCCATCAGTCTAACTGTCAACCTATCTGTCTATTTATTTATCTGTCTATCGCTCTGTGTATATATGACTCGATCTACCACGATCTATCTATCTATCTATCCATCTGCCTATCTATCTATCTATCCATCCGTCTATCCATCTATCTATCCATCTGTCTATCCATCTATCTATCTATCTATCTATATATTTCTTTTTCTATCTCCCTGTCTATCTATCTATCTATCTTTCCGTCCATCTATCCATCTACCTATCTGTCTATTTATTTATCTGTTTATCTATCTGTGTATCTATAACTCGATCTACCACGATCTATCCACCTACCTACTTATTGATCTAACTATCACATACCCATCTGCGTCTCTGTCTGTCTGTCTATCTATCCAACCAGTTATCCGTCCACCCATCCATCCATTCAACTATTTGTATATGGATCTATTTGCCTACCGATTTACGAACTATCAGCCCGTGTTACGCCTATCTACTTGTCCGAAAAACAGAGACTTACCCATGTTAAGAGCCGAGAATCCGGAATAAAAATGAGACGGTCCCAAAGACGATCCGTGAAGACCGGAAAGGCCTGCGTGCATCGATACTGATGAACTGACAGAATCTCCTGTAAAAATTCAAATCCACGACGTTAAAAGAAATCCTTTTTTGGGTAAATTATGAATCCTATAGTTAATTAGAGTTTTAATTTAGATCAACTCTAAATATATAGGGGCACCAGATATACTTCTTTGCGTGAGTGCAAATAGCCTTTGATTTTCCGGGCTATTGGATAGGAAATGGTGGAAATCCTCTCTGATTAAAACGTATTAGGGAGAGGCATCTTTTGATGATGTGTGCGTCTATCCACCCCTCACTTGATACCCCCAAGGGGTGTGTGCCGTTTACCCCCATGACTACTTAGCTCATTGGCTTTGTAGGGGGGGTTTATGTTAGGCATGATTACCCCATACCGAGGGTGCAAATAGAAAACACTTCCCCATCCATCGACGAATTACACCCAGCCCTTATTTGTCCGGCCGTCAGATATATTAGAAGACAGAAACTTACCTCATATCCCCTCCTTTACTGTCTACAATCTATAATACTTTAACTTTATCATCTTACGTTACAAGTTCTTGAAAGTTAATGAAAAGTATCAAGTGTATAGGATAACGATTATCTCGTTGTTCAGACGGAACCTCCCCTAAGCTTAGCATTTACCCTGCGGCTACTTAAAGGTTGGGGATATGAATAATAGATAGATAGATAGACAGACAGGTAGATAGGTAGATAGATAGATAGATAGATAAACAGATAGATAGACAGATAGATAGATAGAAGACAGATAGATAGATAGATAGGTAGATAAATAGACAGATAGATAGATAGTTAGATAGACAGACAGACAGATAGATAGACAGATAGACAAATAGATAGACAGATAGACAGATAGACAGATAGACAGATAGATAGACAGATAGACAGATAGACAGATAGATAGACAGATAGATAGACAGATAGACAGATAGATAGACCGATGGATAGATAGATAGATAGATAGATACATAAGATAGATAAATAGATAGACAGATAGCGAGAAAGAGAGAGAAACGTCCCATACGACGGAGGGTTTTCTAGATTCTAGAGTTTCTATCTAGATTAAAGGTAGCAGTACAAGACGCAGGTCAAGTCCCTATGTTGAAGGTATGGAAGCACGAACCTGACGTCTGAAAAGAATGATTTAAGATACAATCGATTTGTAATTTCCTCTTTTCAGCTACCTCTTACATTCAGTATGAAAAACGACTGATATAAAAGGCAACCGGGGGCCCTTAAAGGTCGGAATTTTAAATTACCCATAGAGTCACGTACAAGTCTGGCATTTATGTATCGATGTTACACAATGGGCGCAGTAGTACTGACTTAAGTTGAAAATTTATGTCTTAAAAAGACGACTTAATTCGATCTTGTTTTGTCGATTACACAGACTCTTTTGCTTCCTGAATTAACGGAGTTTCAGGGAAAGGCCCAATGCAGCAAATGATGTACGATTAAACTGTCAAAGGTTGGGAGATGGTAGTCAGGTTGGTTCAGATGTAGTAAGCCCCTAGTTTCAGCCGTTACAAGACTAAGGGTCAGGTGCATACCTAGGTAAACCTAGGGTGCTTTTCAACAGTTATTACGAGTTCAAGATCCTCGAGTTTTCATACGTTTCACTACGTGAACAGATCAAGTATTGTGTGGTTTGTGCTGTTCATGATCCAACATTTTTTAGGATGGTTCTTGATACGTAAATGACCAGTTCTTGGCCAGTTATCGACCTGTATTCAAACTAGCCCGGCTAATGTTCGGATTGGTCAGGATAGTGTTTACAGTTTTTGCGGACAGATGGGAATATGTACCTTATTGCAAATTTCGTATGTCTTTTCGCTTGTGTCTACTTTTTCGCTACAGCTATAGTGTCTAGCTTTAATGTTGATGCGTAATGTTGACTGGGGAGTGGCCATAAGTTTGGTCCATTAGGTATCAACTTAACGGCTTATCGCGATTGAAAAGGATCATGGCCAAACATGGACCATCTGTTCACCCAGTCGCCTCAATGCAACCACGTCATGGAATATTCATGGCCGTTTGACCTTCCCTCGCCCCAAGATATCCCCCCCGTTTAGAAAGAATATATTATAAAAAAAATCCCTCACCGTTTTATTACTCAGCACATAAAGTGTGTTAGAAAGATAGATGGATGGAGACATGGATAGAAGGTTGGAAAGATGGATAGATGGGAGATGGGTGGATAGATGGATAGACGGGTAAATGGATAGATGGGTAGATGATAGATGGCTAGATAGATGGATGCATGGGTAGATGGATAGCTGGGAGATGGATAGACGGGTAGATGGATAGATGGATAGATGGATAGATGGATAGTTGAGAGATGGGTGGATATATGGGTAGATGGTTAGATAGATGGATACGTGGATAGATGGAAGATGGGTGGATAAATGGATAGATGGGTAGATGGATAGATGGATACATTGATAGATGGATATTTGGGAGATGATGAATAGATGAATAGACGGGTTTATGGAAAAATGGATAGATAGTGAGATAGTCGGATAGATAGATAGGTAGACAGATAGATGTATGGATCGTTAGATCGATAGATAGATGGATAGATGTATAGATAGATAGGTAGACAGATAGATGTATGAATCGTTAGATCGATAGATAGATGGATAAATGTATAGATAGATAGGTAGATAGATAGATAAGTAGATTAGGCAGATTGGATAGAATAACAATAATCAATTTGCTGTTGGAATACAATATACTGATAGGATACTTGAAAGATCGCGTATTTCTACGCTTTTCCGGGTCAAAAGACTGGTAGAATAGGAAAAAGGGGATACCTGTATTAAAGGAAATAGCCAGGTCGTCTTTGTAGTCGTCCAATTTAGTGGATCTTCCCGATACGTCGTCTTTGTTAGTAGCACTACTTGCGCTCCCATCGCGGAAGAATTGGCCCCAACGAGCTCGACCCGCGTCCTTTTTCAATCTCTTCTCTTTGGCTCGCCTTTTGTTCAACCAAGAGATAACAAAAAAGAAGATTGAAATTATTAGTACACGAAAAGGCATTGTTGGGCTGTAGAAGCAGAATGACGACGAGGAACCGCTGACAGTATTTTATAGCCATACTGTGGACCGTCTGTCGCCTCTAAATCATCATTATAAGTTCTGATAGTAGAATCCCCTTTTAATAAATTACTTTTATCTGAAATGAATTGATGACCTTCTTAAAACAGAGGCTCGCACAACTTATATAGTTTACCGGTGAATCTAACACGTGTTAATAGATGTGTATACCAACCTAATCCATATCATGCATCTATCTATCTATCTATCTGTCTGTTTGAAGATATCTGTCATTCTTATGTAATGTATGTCGAATTATAATTATCTAATCAATTAAATTAAGATTGGGTGCTTTTTATTAAGAACATGTTCTAAAAATTAAAATTTTACGAACTATATCTTTGTAAAATTATTAACGCCCTTAAGTTAATTACTTCAAGTTAGCTTCGAATTCTAGAAACCTATAATCGGTGCCTTGCAGTAAACAGATATTTAAGATTAAATCTTCAATTCGACATCAACAATATCAAGGCTGAGATTGCAAATAGAAAAACGGTTTCGCTGTTGAAAACAAACAAGAGGAAAACAGGGGATGCTGGACATTAGAGAGAGAGAGCCGGGGGAAAAATAGTAACACTTTTAAGGTTTTAGCCGAGTGACAGAGGAAAGATATGATGCTGTAAAACGAGATCCCCTGGAACACATACAAGTTTCTCGTACAACACACGAGCCAAAGGCAAACAAAACGCAGGCATCGGGTGCTTTTATCACCCAAATGGGTGGGAAAGGGCGTGTCTATCTATCTATCTACATTATCTATCTATTACTTTTCTATCTCTCTTTATGTATGTTTATCTGTCTGTCTGTCTATCTATCCATCTCTAGCTATCTATCTAGCTGTCTGTCTATCTATCTATCCATCTATCTGTCTGTCTACCTGTCTATATTTGCGTTTGTTTACTATGTGTCTATCCATCTATCTATCTACTTTATCTATCTATTATTTATCTAACTCTTTATGTATGTTTGTCTATCTATCTATTATATATCAATCTATCTATCTATATTTCTGTCCGTCTATCTGTCTATCTTCACACCTGTTTATCTATCTCTCCATTCATCTTTTTATTTGTCTATCCATGCACCTACCCACCTACCCATCTAATCGTCTAACTATATCTGTACATCTATCCATGTAACCAGCTACCATTTATCTACCTCTCTGCCTCTAACTATCTATCTATGTATCTATCTGTCTGTTTGTCTATGTATCTAGCTGTGCATTAACCTATGTATCTACCTATACTTTATCTATCTTTGCGTCTGTTTACGTATGTGGCTATCTATCTATCTATCTATTACTTATCTAGCTCTCTTTATGTAGGTTTGTCTATCTGTCTATCGATCGGTCTGTCCATCTGTCTATCTTCACGCCTGTTTATCTATCTTTCCATTTATTTATTTATCTGTCTATCCATCCGTCTTGCTACCCATCTACCCATGTACCCACCCACCTACCCATGTAACCAGCTACCCATTTATCCTTCTCTCTGCCTCTATCTATCTATCTATCTATCTATCTATCTATCTATCTATCTATCTATCTATCCGTCTATCTATCTATGAATTTGAGCCAAGGCATACAAAACACCGGGTGCCTTTTCCACCAAAGGGGGTGGAAAGGTGGTGAGGAGAGGGCGAGAGCTTTAATAAAAGATTCTAAAGCCTCATATAGAGCGAGTCCCTTCTTATTCTGGCAAGGCTTTTAAAGCTGCTGTTTCCATGACAACGAGCCCCAAGATGGCAGGGGCTTCTGGGGAACATTCATTGGGCTTCCTGAAAATTACTATGGGCGGGACTGACTCCCCCTTCTTTTGCTACAAAAGGACCATCGTTAGCCAATAGCCAGACCCGTCTTTTCTATATTCAGTCTACCCTCCCTTGACTTTCATTTCTCCCTATTTTTTCGCCAAAAGAAGCTCGTCGAGCTCATGAATAATGAAAGAAACTCACATTGTTCTCCAGTCTTCATAAATCTATCCCATATACCTTGCCCCCCCCTGAATAAATTCAGTCCGTGAAACTTGTTTTTTCATATGCAGTATTCATACTGTCTGAAAAAAAAGAAAGATGAGGCTGTTTTACAGTGTTTTATTGACCCCCATTTGCCAATGCAAAAACCAGCAGGTCGAGAACCTGCTGAACGACCTACTGCTAACCGTCTGCCTGCTGAATTTGGCTGAATATCAGCAGTTTCAGCAGTTTCCAGCCTCCATATGCAACCAGACTGGAACCAGGGCTGGTTGAACTGCTGGTTTTTGCACTTGGGATATGAACCCAACACAATTCCGACTCTTTATAGACGTAAATTAAAATCTGATCTTTAGTTGATAATCTTCAAACGGGTATGGCACAAAGAGGTTAATTACGTAACAGCAGACCGTTTTTGAACCCTTCTTACGTTAGAAAACTACGACAGAAACTGATCCGATTAGCTGATGAAATTGGATGAAGTTTTAATTAGGAGAGCTCGTTATATAACTAGTGCAATTAAAAGTTAAATTGAACATTTATCAAATCTTGTGATGTAATGTTAGTATAATGACAGTGTAATTGTAATGGTAATAAGTGTAATGAAATATAATGTGATGTTGATATTGGAAGCTAAATGAGTAAACAGGACCGCAGTAACCTCACTTTGACCTGTTAGAGTAGTATTGTCTCCACCACTAGCACTGTCTGCGCTGTGCTGGATTTCAAGTATGATATAAGTACCAGCTCAAATTCTGATGCACATAACTTAAGTCCAAATCCAACTTTTAGGTAAATGCTTAACCTCATCTTGAACTATAAAATTAAGTATTATTAGAATATCTAACTTCTTTAAGAAGAAATCAGTTAGAGCTCTTAAGATTCTACCTATCTGTCTATCTATCTATCTGTACATCTGTCTATCCATCTGGCTATATCTATCCTTATGTTTATCTATCTATATGTCTGTCTAACTGTATGTCTATCTATCTGTCTATCTGACTATCTATCTATCTATCCTGTGTCCTGTCTATCTGTCTGTCTATATGACTGTCTGTCTGTCTATCTATCTATCTATCTACCTATCTATTATCTATCTGTCTGGTTATCTGTCTATCTATCTATCTGTCTATCTATCTGTCTATCTGTCTGTCTATCTATCTATCTATCTTTCTGTTTGTCTCTCTATCTGTCTGTCTATCTAGCTATCTATCTATTTTATCTATCTATATATCTATCCATCTATCAATAACACGTCCGAAATGTCAATAGTTAGCTAAAACTGAATACGCGTAAATTCATCTTGCTTCGTTTCAAAGATGCAAACTGACTAGAACGGAAACCCGTCGCCTTTCGGAAGTTCCATGACTGTGATTGAAAGTCTCCCCTCAATCTGATTAATCTAATTAACCTAACTGATCGAATTTAAACATTCACTCTACTTGTCACCAACTATATCACCTACAGTGGGAAGGCAATTATGTATTATACAATACTCGTAAACAGTTACACGGCAAATAGAGTTACAAAAAGTGAAGTAGTATTGTCTACGCCACTTCTAACGCTCAGTGATTATAATACATGATATGTAAATTATTAATTAGGATATATACATTACATAACTATATTTATAGTATTATTATATTTGCATCATCCTAAGCACATAACTAAAGACGTAAACCATATATGTACCAACTACAACTTAAACATCCGACTACTAATTATCTTAATTTAACATAATAATCTAACAATACTTACATTTTGAGGTAATTACGATTAGTTAACGTAACTGTATCTATCTGTGTTTCCATCTACCTATCTGTGTATCTATATATCTATCGGCCTGTCTATCAGTCTTCTTCCATGTTGTACACTAACGTCTAGTCCAAATGTCTATCTATCTATCTATCTATCTGTATCAAATTCATCCTACTACACATAAGATAAATCAAAAGTTAGGTTTTACTTAACTTAACTATACTAAACCCTACAATAATATATGAGGTCGAACTTGATATCGTTAAGTGCTAAACTGAAAATACTACAAGGAGCTTACCTGTTCTGAAACCAGACTTGCACTACCCTCATATCAAGACCGGTATCCTGGCTCAGCTGTTCGCGCACATGTCTCGCCGGTTTGGGACTGGCATTATAGGCCGATTTGAGAGTTTCTAGCTGCTTAGCCGTTATAGTGGTCCTCGGTCTCTTGGGCGGGTTCTCTCCCTCTAAAAGATCATCTAAATTAACTCAGTAGTTTGTCGCTTCAACAAGTTGGATCGTGGCCGAGAGAGGCAAACCTTTAGATTTGGCTGTTTCGTAGTCGGTCTTGCACATGAGTTTACGGTCCTCCATCAGGTAGTATTCATCACCGGTGTCCAGTTGGCGTCCGCAGAGCAGGCACTGGAAACACTCGAGGTGATAGACGTGCTGCTGCGCTCGACGGACGACTTGCGAAGGAGCGATCCCTTGATCGCAGCCGGCGCATTTGGTTCCGAAGCGTCTGCTTTCAGTAACAATATTCTCCAATCATTGTTTGATCGACTCTTTTAAGAGGTTGTGTCGTTTTTCTTTTAAGTATTTCGCTTTTCGCGAGTATATAGATGTGATTTGACTACTGTGTAGTAGATATATGGAACTAAGCATGTAAGTAATAAGTAGTAAGTAGTACTTATTGTATTGATTAAGTAGATGTCTTAGCTTTTGTTCACAAAATAGGACTCTCACGTGAAATGAATGAATGACATTTCAGTTGAACTGAATGAATGAAGAACTAACCTGAAGAAGTCGTCTTTGCAATAGACATTACCGGCCCGTACGAAACATTTGTCACTGAGGTGTGTAGCGCAGTCTGCGCATTTCAGACACTCGCTATGCCAAGGTCGTTCGAGAACTTTGAAAATAAAACGGTCAAAAATGTAGCCATTGCAGCCGGCACATCTCGGTATAGAAACTGAAGAAATACAAAAGACAACAAAACGGATATTAGTTCACTTTGATCTCCACTTTTTACCGATACATTCAGTCGACACTTGTGTACATGTTTAGGATTTTATTTCGGCGAAACTAGCGAACCGATATCTACGAAACTTTAACAGTCTGTTGTCGAGTACTAAACCTACACTCAGTATTTTTTGGGTTGCTATATCTTTGAACGTGTAGCAGTAATAAGCAATCAACTTTTTCAGGGAACATCCATTGTTGCCATATTGATCTAGACTGTACTGAAACTAGAGCGATTTCCGACTCACCTAACAGCTTGTCGTGCAACTGAATCTTTGAAAACTCGATATCGTCACCGGGAGAGTTACTTAGGAAACAAGGCATTTCTTAACACGGTCTATGAGGAAACGCTTGCAGCACGTTTGTTGTACACCAGCGACAACAGAACCCACTGATGTTGAAGAGTTTGCAAACACGAGTGTGAGTCAAGAGCACGCTGTTGAGCGACTGCAGTTAGCCACCATGTTAGGCCATATGTCAGTTTGTTATGTGCACCCCCCAACCCCCAACCCCTACTCACTCTTTTGGTCTTTCAACCCTCCTTACCCCCGTAGTACCAACCCAACCCTATATGGTATAATTTCTGGCTTTTTTTCTGCGTGCAGGTGAGATTTATGTACGAGTGCCATACGGATGTAATGATAGGGAAAATACGGAAAAATACTCCCCTTTCTTTGTTGTAATTCCTAGATATTTCTATAGGGTTCCTAGATATTCGTATTACAGATTCATGAGATTCTTGTCTGGTTTTCTACTTATGTAAAATTGTATTTATATCACCGTTAACTTGCAAATAAACTTAAGTATAAAGTAGTTATTTTTATGTATGCTAGAAATGGTGTACTGATTGCGTTGTTTTTCGGTATTTGCTATTTGTTTATCAGGTGATTAGAATGAGGAAATTTGATATAAACGTTCTTCAGGCCCTTCACGTAATGTTTAAAATAATTTCAAGTGCAATTATATACTTCATATTAAGTTTAACGAAGATTAAACCTTCAGTGGACAAGCCAGCTGTTAAGCGTAGAAGATAGTACGGCCATCAGCACCCGGCTACTGCAAGTTTAACTATGATAATCACTTTAGATCAGCCTGTGTACTTAGTAGCCTTGTACACACCAAACAGAAGCCGTTTTCAGAGATAACCCAAGTATATACACCTTGCGTGTGTAACCACCTGATTAACCAACTATACCAGGATTACTGTCAATATCAATAACAGTTTATGTAAATTTATTAACTTAAATATGAGTAAATGATGTGGTAAACACGTGGCAGTAGGCTGAAAATAACCATGTCGCTTTAGTATAGATGACAAGGGCGTGTGGAATGATGTTAAGAGTTGCGAACCCCCGTGATTTTTACCATTTGTTTGCACGGTGCCGCATGCGGCTTTATTCTCGACGCCATTTTCATGTCGGGACATTGAGGGGTCACGTGACCGGCACGCGACGCCATTGACGGTTCCTATGTTTGCCTCCTGAGAGGACATGGAACAAATAATATCCTATTGGTATTATTTTTTTTATTTTTTTCCCCCCTTGCTGTTTCTTTTACGCTATTGAAAATCATCATATTAAGTAAATAAGAATTACATAATTAATCGAAAAATCGACTAGTTGGTAGTATACAAATTCAATAGATAGATAGATAGATAGATAGATAGATAGATAGGTAGGTATAGATAGATAGATAGATAGATAGATAGATAGGTAGGTAGATAGGTAGATAGATAGGTAGATAGATAGGTAGGTAGATAGGTCGATAGACAGACAGACAGAGAGACAGAGAGACAGATAGATGGATAGATAGATTAATAGATAATAGATAGATTGATAGATAGATAGATATGGATAGGTAGATAGATAGATAGATAGATAGGTAGATAAATAGATAGGTAGATAGATAGGTAGATAGATAGATAGGTGGATAGGTCGATAGACAGACAGACAGACAGACAGACAGACAGATAGATAGATTAATAGATAATAGATAATAGATAATAGATAGATAGATAGATAGATAGATAGATAGATAGATAGATAGATAGACAGACACAGTTAGACAAATTGACAGTTAAACAGACTAGATAGATAGATAGTTGGGTAGATAGACAGACAGGTAGATAGATTGGGTTTATACTGTTAAGTTTATTGTTACAATTTTCTTAGAGTCAATAAACATAGTGGAAATCTAATAGGTATTAAAATATAGTAACATAATAGTAAAGCAGTAGTAATAGTAGTAATAGTAGTAACAGTAGTAATAGATAAATACATAAAACAGACAGTAAACTGAAGGATTATAGTAATTTGTAATATCTGATAACACTGTAATTTAAGGAAGAGTGTATTCTACTAAGTTACTCAAACACTCCACCGGAAACGAATTATCTTTAACATTATGTGAATACATCACGTATAGTTTTCCTAGAGGTGAATTGAACGAAAGGGGGAAAGGAGACCGAAAAGACTCGGAAAGCCGCAGTCACGTGACAGCGTCCAAATCCCACTGCCCACAGGGATGTGGGATTGACGCGCACTGTAAGCTATAGAATTATGTAAGACGAGAATCCCGAATCCTGCGGATGATTAAACGACACGCCCGTTAACCCTACAGAGACACCCCCCACCCCCGAAAAAAACTGTTATTTCTGCTACTTTTTGTTCGATCAGGGGGTTGGTCCACCCTGATGTAACACCCGAGTCTCACGGTGGTTTCCACGGGTATCGGTTTACCAACCAGCAGAAGTAACACAGGAATCCAAAAGGAACTATAAAACTTGTATTAGCATTATCTTACTATGATAGAATTAAACTTAGGCCTTAGTTACACCAAAGACGTTTTGTGTATTGACGATAACCTGAATTATCAGACAGATAGTTTAAGTAATTATAGTACTTTAATAAAATGAGTGATAAGTAAATAAGTGGTTAAGGTTACTATAGTGAATTAAATTTAAACGGGTTCACGAGACAAATTGCAAGGGAATAAAAGCACCCAGTTGTTGTTACTCAATCGAGGCCGTTTAATAACTCTCTCTCTCTCCCTTTTGACCAAATACAAAGGGGTGGAGTTCACATTTCCGCCCTTTTCTAGCACTTACTCAATCTGAAAGGTTCGCTCATAATTCATAGTCATCGTCACGCTATTAAAGTGCGAGAAAAAATGAAACGAATGTTCGGTTATCAACGTGAGGATCTCCATCAATTTTAACAAGTTAACCCTCGTATATTCGTCACGTGGTTTACAGTTATTCCCTGAATTTAACCGCCCAGATGCTGATCAAATCAATACTTTCTTGTTATTGTGTCCAATTCTCATAGTACAGTGGTATAGCATGGTATAGTACGGTATCGTACCTATGGTATCGTTATGATTTAGTATAGAATGACATGCTGTACAGTATAGTACATTATAGTATAGTATAAAGATATAGTATTAGTATTGTATGGTTTACATATTGCATAGATAGTATAGTATAGTACAGCATCGTATGTTATAGTACTTGTATAATATAGTACAGTACAGCACAGTATAGTATATCATAGTACAGTACGGCGCAGTACAGTATAGTATATTATAGTACTTGTATAGTATAGTATTGTATAGTATATAATATTGCATAGTATTAGTAAGTTTAGCATAATATAACATAGTATGATTTAGTATTGGGTAGTGCAGTATAGTAATAGTACTAGTATAGTACTGAACATAGTCTAGTATAGTACATAGTCTACGTGCTATACTCGAGGGTTTCGCTACTCCGTTTTAGATGTACGCTGTCAAGAATCATTCAGTGATTCTTATCCTCATTTCTCCTTGATTTTCATAGTCTGTTCCTCGTGATTCTTCGCCTCATTCGGTGATTCTTGGGCCTAGAGAACCCCTCGGTTATACTATATAATATACTAGTATTCACTAGTAGGTAAAAACCCAGGAAACCTGCAAAACCAATAGAAACTATGCTGTTTGGTGGTGATGGAGAGGGGTTGTTAATACCCTAAAATCGGATCCGGAAATGCGTGTTTTAGATGTTGACCATCATATTAAGATACGTCTGATTGAATCGGTTGCCCAGCGCGCTTGACTGAAGCCATGCACAGCCGCATCTCATTGACCTCGGTCGACCTTGTTTGGTGGCAAATAACAGATGGCCATCTACGGCTTCTCTTGTCCCCGCACTTGTTCCTAAATGAGAGGGTTCGCAACTATCCTCCACTATACTAGGAAACCTACAATCCAAAACTCAACCTTTACCATCTACTTAGATCGTATTGTCCTGAAACTTGGGTAAATAGATAGATGGATAGATAGATAGATCAATAGATAAATAGATAGATAGATGAATGGATAGATAGATAGATGGATGGATGGATGGACGGATGGATGGATGGATCGATAGATAGGCAGATAGATAGATAGATAGATGAATGGATAGATAGATAGATAGATGGATGGATGGATGGATCGTTAGATAGATAGATAGATCGATAGAGAGCGAGATAGATAGATAGATAGATAGGTAGATAGACAGATAGATTGAAAGACAGATAGACAGACAGACAGACAGACAGTCAGACAGACCGACAGACAGATAGATAGATGGATAAATAGATAGAAAGATAGGTAGTAGACAGCGAGACAGACAATCTAGAATATAATATAATATATGTTTATGGCAGTTACAGGATATTTATTATCATAAGTAGTTTTAACTCGTTTCAAGAATTTAAGTTAAAATTCAACCGGAAATACTTGCGATTACTCGTTACCAATGGCAATTATAATTCAAGAGTAGAAAAGGAAGTTATTTGGTGCGACTCGGAAGGGGAAAATCTTTGTAATTTGTTATTTGTTAAGTGCGCACTCTGGTAGCCGAGTGCCGGTTCCATTGTTAGGTCACGTGCCGGGCAGCCCGTCGGCTTCGCCACCGAACCAACCGACCAACTGCAATTGTAACAATTGTTCCATGATAACGCACTGTTACCTTTTGTTGCAACACCAAGTCCATTATTATCAATTTACAACAAATTGACACCTCCATGACGTCATAGACTAGTTTATCTTTTAGGGGGAAAACAAGCTATCCGCTCAATGGGGCGCATAACAAACTGTAACAAAAGAGAACCTCTCAGCTTTGTCTCCGTTATGTAAGTACTCTCTGTGTAAGTACATCAAAGTACCAGTGATGATCATCCAGTACTTTTTGTCCTAAGAACCAACGCATATGAAAAGGCCCTTCTGCGCTGATATAGAAAACAGGAGAAAGGTTCCCATAACATTCAACAGTCAAGTTGTCTATCTGAATGCAGCCCGAGTGCCCTTTACTGTACAAGGGCCCTTGAAATAGTGTCCATCTGGACTCAACGAGACTGGAAAACTGATGCTCAATGCCTGGCTCTATTCTGTTAGGAAGCGAATTGCTCACATAAGTCTGTCGATGGGTTCTTATCACTTGGCTATTTCCTTTCCTTGACTGAATACTGAACGGTATAGCACATACAACTCAACTGCAACTCAACTCTGTACTGTTCTTATTGAGCGAGTATCTAAGCGATCTTAACCGAACTTGGCTATGTTTTCTTTCCTTGACTGAATACTGAACGGTATAGCACATACAACCCAACTGCATCTCAACTGCAACTCAACTGCAACTCAACTGCAACTCAACTGCAACTCAACTGCAACTCAACTGCAACTCAACTCTGTACTGTTCTTATTGAGCGAGTATCTAAGCGATCTTAACCGAACTTGGCTATGTTTTCTTTCCTTGACTGAATACTGAACGGTATAGCACATACAACCCAACTGCATCTCAACTGCAACTCAACTGCAACTCAACTCTGTACTGTTCTTATTGAGCGAGTATCTAAGCGATCTTAACTGAACTTGGCTATGTTTTCTTTCCTTCACTGAATACTGAACGGTATAGCACATAGAACTCAACTGCAACTCAACTCTTATTGAGCGAGTATCTAAGCGATCTTAACTGAACTTGGCTATATTTCCTTTGCTTGACTGGACGTGAAAGAACACTGAGGACTTGAAACTCGACAGCAACTCAAGTCGGAATGCAAAGTTGGATTTCCAAAGAAACTAACTTAAGTAATAAATTGTTAAATTTTCGGTTGAATCGGAAATTGAAGCAGATTGTAATCCACGGTTTTCAAACAAACATCTTCTGTAAAATAGTTCGACAAACGTACAGCGTGTGATTTACTTAATTAATTAATACCCAGTTACTGATCCTTTTATCCGATGATTGTCTCATTATTAACTCTTATAACTATTTAGTATAAGATAGCGGGTTTAACCTTCTGCATAAAACACAGACTTGCAGTCTTTAATTTAACCAAACTAGTAACATTAACACTAACTGCAATTTGTAATCTGATTAACCACGAGTTAATATAGTTAAAGCTACATCGGCAGTACTAGGTTTAGGTATCATAACCCTAGTCAAGGTTATACTAGGCAAGCGTTACTAGGTAGTTGAATTCAAAGAAGGCGTATATTCTGAATTTCATATAAGCTAATGCACTGTTGCAACAGAATCAAACTTTAAGTTTCACAGTAAAATATCTTTAAGGCAAAAACCGCTTCGCACACAAGTCAAGCCGCGCCGACGGGACAGGTTTTCTAACCAACTTTCCAATTCTGTTTCAAGGAAGTTATACAGTCTCAGACTATTAAGATTCACACTATATAATCAAGAATCTCGTGAATCTCTTAAGACGTTATGCCCTGGTTCTATGAACCACAAAGGCAGTAATAGAGCCAAAAGACGAGGCTGAATGGTAGGGACTTTAGAATTTTGCTTTGGCAAAACTTACCGCGCGATCTTAAGGAAACTTTGCTAGTGCATAAAGTACTACCTGTTCTATATTCGTTATTTTTTGGCTGTTATATCTTTGAAAACTTGGGTGCCATAGGCGATCAACTTTTGCCCAGCAAGAACCCTTTTCTACTGCTCTAGACTGTACGTGATTACAAGGTTGGTGTGGAGGAGAGCAGCGACTTTGGGTCAATAGCTGAAAAGCCAAGGCGCCAAATCAAAAATAATGCTTCTATCAAGGAGAAAGCTCGCAGTTGATTAGACAGAGTGTTTCTTAATCAAGTTAGAGCCTTCTTTGGCGCACATATAGGCTCGGCTACTTCTCTCTAGTCAATGCAGTTTTCTTCGACCTCTCTCCGCCGCCACCTTACTGACCCTTTTCAGTATAATCTACATCGACTTCGGACTTGTACTTTCAGAACTGCTTACCGTCTAAAGCCTTGTGTCGCGTTAGAAGTGAGAGAATCACGTCGGTGTGCTGGTTGTGCGGTGAAGCTGGTGCTTGCACGTTTGAACTGGGTGCCGCCAAATGATCGTTACTTCCGCTGAAATCCATATTTTGCAGTATGCGATATCGTTCAGAAGGATTTCGGTTTCCAACGGTACAGTGAAAGTCAGTACAGTAGGGATAGGCCTAGAAGCACGCGGGTAGCTTATCTTCCAGAGAACATACAACACTGCGGAAAGCAAACCGGGGATCTTACTCGTTGTCAGCTCAAAAAGGGAGAACCTAATTTCGCTAAGTGCTTCTCTACCACTGATGTAGTGTTTCCACCAGCTCGGCCAGACAATCAAAGAGAATATTTCACGTCAGTCGCCTCACACAGGGAGTCCTCCCCCTGGCCCCATCCGTCTCCAGCCCACCCGCAGCAGTTCCATTTTGTTCCAGGATTTTTCAAATAGACCTTCTCCAGTTCCATCCATCCTCCCCTACCTGTGCTATTGGTCCACTGTCACGTGACATATGCATCAAGTTGGCTGATTGGTCCATGGGGGGGTGATCCTTGCAAGGACCGCGTTATCGACGAGGGTGGAAGATGCAGAGAAAAGGAAGCGGTATCCGCGCATGCGGTTCCAGGCCGGGCCGGTTGCGAGTGCGTCCAGGGACACAGGGGGCAACGCCCAGTAGCTTAAGAGCAAATATTGAATCTTTCGACCCGAAGTATGGCCAATGTGATGTAAATGTCAAAGCAATTTGTTTTAATTATATGTTGCCTAACGACGTCCTTGGGATTCTTAAATGACCGAAAATACTGTGCAGAATTTTGAGTTTATTAACCCCTTTTGGGAAAAATTTAGTTTAATATCAATTAACTTCCTTTTAAGCACCTGAATTCCATCCTTAAAACAAGTTATAGGAATAATAATATTAGGAAAACTGTAACGTAAGACGTGTGTGGATCTTTCTGAGTTCTACTGTTTCATTGATCTTGGTCTTTGGTCTTGGTCTGCTGGTTTTGCATTGGGGAAGGCTGGAACTGTTGAAACTACTGATATTCGACCAAATCCAGCAGACAGACGGTTAGCAATATAAGTCGTTCAGCATTACCTGGAACTGCTAGTTTTTGCTGCAAAAGCTGGTTGCTTCAATGATTTTGCTGCTAAACACTGAACATGTGTACATGTTGAGCAAATGTCACAAACAAAATCTTCATAAGGATTCAGTAGTGAGTTAATAACAGTCGGTATAACGTGATTGTCAAAAGTCGATTATGTAATAACTACCCCATGCAAAGTTCAGACCAAATTCGCGTATGTGCTACCCGTTCTTACTCTTGTGGTTTCAGTGGAACTTTCAGCACGTTGAAATCAGATTCAGTCCGATTAAGCATGCGTAACAGCAGGTTCGGACTTGGTCGTTTTTCGCCAATTTTCTTGCGTTCAGCAGCAAGAAGCATGTTCAGCATGCGATTCAGTAGGGACAAGGGCATGCTGAATTTCGCATTGGGTACAAGCCAGTACTGTTATGATTTTGCTGCTGAAAACTAGATATGTGACATTTTGAGCGTATCTTACTATAGAGTGTTAATTCTGCCGTCAACTAACGCAGGTGATAACGGTACCACAGCAAGGCGCTACATTAGAGGTAACCAGAATCAGACACAGGCATAGTACAGTTCAGAGTACTCAGTCTTTGGCATTTAATTTTGGCGAAACTAACAAACCGATTTCAATGAAACTTAACCAGTGTACTGAGTACTACTAGATCTACATTGAGCATTTTTTTAGTTGCTCTAACTTTGAAACTGTAGAAGTTATAAGCAAATAACTTTTCGTCACCAATAACCCCTTTTTTGCTTTAGACTGTACCTGTTCGTACGGTTACCATTGACCCTTGGAATCTTGGGATTCTGGGTTTCAAACGTATCTTTTGTTTCTCAGATTTGACAGCTAAAGGTGAGTTAGAATCGATTCCCTCAATGCCGGTATGAATGGTGTTTACAGTATCTTCTACACGATTCAAGAATGAGTTACGAATACTTCTTTGAAATTGCTTAAGTATATTAGAGATCCCATTTCAAACATCGCGCCCTTCTTTTAGCCCTCCCCCTTCCTTTCTACCTCCCCCCTCCCTGTCGGTCTATGCATATAGAGCAAACGGTCTGTGAACACGGTAAAAGGGGGCTCAGTATGTTAAGAATCAACAAAATTAGCAGGTTGTACTCTCTCGGGACATTCAGCAGTTTTGTGGGGTGGGGCTTGGAGACCCTTCTCCTCCCCCTCCCCCCGTGCTGCTGTTAGACTCCCTGCTGGTATTGCGATACCAACCCCGACTGATTCACTTAGGTATCAGCAGTCTTGTGTGTTAGCAACTGGGTATCGTAATGGACCTTGTTGGTATCCTGCTGAGAACCAGCAGCGATCAGTTCCACCCTGGCTGCGTCACATCTGTCCACATATCAACACGCGCAACTCGTATGTGCTGATATACCACTGTCGGGTAAATATAGGTAACTTCTATACATGGCCCAAACTACTATTAAACTTAACGAGAAACAAGCCAAGTTTTCATGAAGACTTTATTGTTTCATTAACCTTTTATCGTAATCAATGAAATTAAACTTGCAATCATGAAAATTCATTATATCAAGTTAATGAAACTATACTAAACTATAAATCGTATCAATCAAAGAATAGGCGTTAATATATGTGATGATAATATCATTTGCACATCAAACTAAATATTATAATACAAGTTAATGCGTGTTGAAATTTTAATTCCGTTGAAAAACTAAAGAAAAGGGTCTGGATTTGTACAAAAGGGTCCGATTTTATAGGAAAAGGTCCGGTTTGAAAAGAAAGGACCAAAATTACCGCTTTGGGAGATGCGTATCATTTATTGGTCTAGAGCAGTTGGGGAAACGTTGATCGCTTGTGGCACCCAGGTTTTCGCAGATATAACAGCCAAAAAAATACTGAGTACAGAACTGGTAGTACTTAATGCACTAGCAAAGTTTCATTAAAATCGCGCGAATAGTTTTGTCAGCATAAAATCTCAAACGTTACAAAGATCCAAGTCTCTACCTATCTATCTATCTATCTATCTATCTACGTTATGAGTGTTAACAAGATTCTACGGTAGTGGTTTTTCGGAATCAATTCACTTATACAAATGCAAAAGTGACGATAATATCATACGTTAAGTTGATATATACAGAAACAGAAGTTATGAATATGGATGCGATTTGACTAGTGGTTTCCTCGCCAAGGGGTTACGAACCCCTTGCTTTCTAATAGACGCGTGCCAAGAGAGAGAAAGAGAGGGGGGTGACGCACCATGTGTGTAAAGGGAGGGCTTCCGATCATTATGCTATTCCCCTGGTGACCTTAGCCGACCTAACGCAGGCCATATGCCGCGCTCAATCTCTCGGGATTCCTATTGAATCTTATGGCACTCGAAGAACCCAGGCGACGGTCGCAAATATCAAATTATCTCATTGTAGCTTCCCTCTGTGTCAGATTGACAAATCTATAGCGTTTCTTTTTTTTACCCCCAGGTTTTTATTTATTTATTTATTTATTTAGTATTGTTGGTTGTTTTTCTTCGATTTGAAATTGTCCTCCACGAACTTGCGACTTTGAAAAAATATGAGAAAAGCAAACCGATTGTTTTGTGTGTGCGCGCCCCAGAGAAATTCGTTAGGAATCTTATTTTTTGTTGTTGTTGTTGTAAAATATGTATATAATATGAAAAGATCAGGACGTGGAAACAATGGAGGTTACTGACCAAAAACAAGATGGCGACTGACTCGCCGTGGATCACGAAAATAACCCGAGGTTTTTTTCTAAATTTCCAGTAGTTTGTTAATAAGAAAAAAAGAATTTAAAATACTGATCACCCTGATTATTATTTATTTTTATTATAAATACGTATTTCTGGTGGATAAAAAAGAAGCAACGTCCGTTGTGCAAGAGATTTCAATGTAACTAGCGCCACCTAGCGACGAAAATCTGAACTATTTGTGATTCAGATATATTCAAATCTGGATCAACATTGGAAATTCCGTTACATATTAAAGATGACCAAATATAATGCATTCTTATAAAATATTTTTTAAGGGTCAATAGCTATAAGTTGATAGTTTTACATGATAACATCCGATAATAAATATATGGTTCCGCACATGCCCTTTTGCGGCCCGTAGTTCAGCAATGCTAATAAAGACATATAAAGAACATTTAATGAGGGGCCTGCTGGTTATTTATTCGTTTATCTTCTTTTGCTTTCTTTTTGAATCTTGATACTCTGCTCTCTTTCGGGGAGGGAAAAAAATGTTTCATTCAACAGTTAATTGAATGTTGTCAGATTGTTGTTAAACGAGATTTATACTCTCTCTCTCTCCGTGTTGAAAAGCGAAACGTCCGGTTGATCTTGTTTCGTTGGCGTGCCCCATTCGTCTTAATTGGCATTTATTTAGCATATACCTCTCGATGGCCCGATGAAGGGCGAAAAAAATCGTCCGGTCTGGAAATATAGAAAGTCGCTGGCCCGCGTAACAGTCGTCCATGTCGTCTGAAGCCAATTACTTCAACTAAATAAACCCGTTCATTGAGTTCATAAGAATTTGCATCTCGAGACTCTTAATAGATGTGCTAATTGGCAAGTCTTGTTTAACGATACTTGGTTGACTTTTAGTCGACTTTATCTTGGATATATCGAAGCGACATTCTTATGTTAGTTGACTCGAGTGAATTCAGTACGCTTGTTAGTATTATCCTATTCCCTTAAAGAGTGTCTTCAGATTAACGATACTGTTTAATTCCTCTGGGATAATTTAACATTCTCATCTTATTAACTGACGAATAATCTAGTCTCTAACTCATCTAATACATTACACGAGAAATTACACGGTGAATGTCAGAATTCCCAGTTTAGTTAATAATATTAACGTTGATTTCAATTAGTATTACTATTATGTTCATCAAAGTAAATTAGCATCTAATAGGTGTTACATGGGAAATTATACAAGGTGAGCTAAAAATAATTCTGACAAAAAAAGATGATTAAAATTCCAAAAGCAATATAGACAATCATGCCCTCACCGGAAGTGTAACATTAAATGAAGCCCCCGAAAATTGCGGTTTTCTGACACACAAGCAACACAATAATCGTTTTCAAGCCCAGTCGAGGACGTTTCAGGTGTTGCCAGCGGCGCTCAATCGCCGCTAGCCAAATGAAGAATCTCATTTTTTCTTTCTGGTTTCCCTGTCTCTTCCACAAACTCAAAACTATTTCCCTGGGTGAATTCAATTAGCTTTGGGCAAGGTTGAACATTTGCGGCAAACGACCTTCGTTACATCCCCAGCACTTTTCTGGCTGACAATTTTTTTTCCCCCTTCGGTAATTTTAACATTCCTCGTCGTTTATTTTACCTTTTACTTTTTCCCCTCATAAAAGTTGGAATGATAAGAACACGAAAACTCGAGCTCAGTTTACAAATTAAAAAAACTAAAGTTGGAAAAAAGGGAGAAGCGGCAACGCTGCAGCGGATGTTCTATTGTAAAGGTTGTTCACTTGCCCTACAGGCCGCCATGACGCAAATCCCCCGTCTTTTTACTATTAATTAACCATGAAATCGGACTCAAAAGGACACATCGGGGTTGGATACTCTCATAAACAGTGAATCTTGAATGCCCTCAAGCGCAAGCCAGACTTTATTGTAATGTACGCCTTAATCAAGGCACTTTGGGTAGCGAAGAGGGGACGAAGCGAGTCAACATGGGGGTTATGGTTGAAGGTCTTTTACTTTTTTTCTAAGCCAGCTAGGCTATCAAGATAAATTTTTGGGGAAAAAGGGATTGACAGTACATATATGGTTTGCAACTGGAAGTAATGTACACTATAATTTATACGCGTGTTTCTAAATAAGGCACGCAGCTATTCATCTCTACGTCGGGACCGTTATAGGGAAGCTCGAAGAGAAGGTGTCTTCAAGTAAAAAGGCAAGGTGGAATTCCAACTGTGGTAGCAGCACACAGCCTTCCAGGGGTACCGTGTAATTCCGTCCAAAGAGCCGGCAAGGACGTTCAAGGATGTTGAACTTGGGTTTGGAAAAGTTTCATGAATTGCGCAAATGTTTCAAGCTCTCGTGATTCCCTAGTTCTTACCATCAAAAACCCTTACCCACAAGGTCAACAGCGCCCGTTTCAATCGGAAGAATATGAAATTGTTTTGTTTTTCAAAATACTACGCATTATTGCTAAACTCGTGGTGCCAAGGGAAGTTTTTCAAATGAGAAATTCCTCGCCTTTATGGAGCCAGACAACAGGTTGCATTTTAGAATACACCCGCAATTACGAAGGGAAATAACAAATTGGCAACGCTGCGTGCGGAGGGGCGTATTTGGGGAGTCTCGAATATCCCTGTAATACAAATATGTGAAAACTTGTTAACCCACAACTAAATCGAAGGATTGAATTACACCAGTTTCTCTCCTGTATTTGTTTTCACGTTTAGAAGAGGATGACGTTGCATTTAAAGGAAATAATTTTCAGGGTAATCTAGCGCCGCCCGCCGCCGTCATCACCAGAAGATCTAGATAAGTCAGCAGGCGCGGAAGACTAGCAGCCGCCGCTTAACCAAACGGTCATTGAAAAACCGTTAGGAATTTCACATTTTTGCAGTTGAAAACCTCACGATGCGTTTACTTGACTAAATAATACAAAAGTGTTCAAATATAAATAAATGTGTTTCAACTTTGTGGCTTCGACCTGCAAGCTACGGCTGTCGCTACGTGCGTGCTCGTACCCTGGTGACCCCTAGGTGGTTGACCAATGAAGTCTTGAGTTGACTTTCAAGTCAACGTTCAAGTAGTCATTAGGACAACTCACTTTCCGTTCAGCTCTAATTGCATTGAACAAACAAAGTCGCCTTTTTATTTCCAAATTTCTACAAATAAAGAAGGCAATTCAACAGTGTTGCATTTACTGAACGGACGGTTTTGTTCTGAATCATAAGGCATTTCCAACAAAGTTTCAATTCAGTATTAACCGCTTTTGCGGCGAGAAAAGAAAAACAGGTTGTCAAGTCAAATGTGGCAGTTTCAGAATATAGATTATCAGCTAGGTGTTAATTTCGAGAGGTAATCGTGTAGCAGGTAGGTAAACAAGGCGTCGACACGCATCGATTAAGCCGGGTTGGCTGTTTCGGTTCTGCGGGGCGACCGGGTGAAAGTAGTTCCCCAAACGACCGCTAGTGGCGCTGCAGTCGAGGCGTCTTGCCAACCGCACATCCCCGCCAACGGCTCACCTTGACTCGCAGCACGGGGGCTCCGGCTGGCCTATTTGCCTTGTGGTTCCATCCAACTTTGCTCAGTTCACTGCCGACTTTCGTACGCCGGAGATGCTTGAGTAACAAGCTGTTGTTTCATCTTCGGGAATATCTTAGGCAATTCTTTTCGTCTAGAAGGCAGTTTTTCTTGAAGAGATAGCCAGCCGTTCGTTCCTACCAAAGACTGACGAATCTTCGGTTGACATCACACAACTGCACTCGCTCCGCAATTGTAAACAAGGTGAGTTACGTTAACTTGCTCTCGTACACAACGAGAATTTAGCTGTAATTTCAAAGTTGGAATGGAGAAGCAGGGGCTTTTTGTCTGGTAATTTGGTTAACGAATCAACCGCAAAAGTTTCACTCTTGTTTTTTGCTCGTCTTCAGCCCATCGGCACGTCAACTTTGAAAGTCATTCGGTCAAATTGGTTTTGCTCGAGTGCGTATTTGTGATGGAGGCAAACTATGAGAGAGAACAAGTGAAAAAGAGGGAAACTTTTCACGTCTGAAATCTGTTCAGGATTGTTTGTTGGATATGAAAAGTTGAGAAAGTTGTTGATCTGTATCCACTTCTTGGAGTCGACTTTTGCAAGTTTGTTCACTTGTACATATGTCATTCAATCCAACGTTAACTGCAGATTTATTGTATAGTGGTAATGATTCTTAATAGAGGAAACGACTCTTTCTTTCTTGGTTCCTCAAGAGTAGGAACCTTGAGCTGTTTCCTCTCTAACCCTTGTATTAAAAAGCGCCTCTTGTTACGGTAATTTAAGTTTGGTATATATAAAGAAAAA
Organism: Leptestheria dahalacensis; assembly: GCA_022114935.1. Lineage (NCBI taxonomy): Eukaryota > Metazoa > Arthropoda > Branchiopoda > Diplostraca > Leptestheriidae > Leptestheria > Leptestheria dahalacensis. The sequence continues at coordinate 3,286 of JAIQCU010000419.1, read as the reverse complement.
GTGCAGACGACATTCTAAATTGCTTTGCTTCCTCTTCACAACACATTGCGCAATTTATGAATGTCGAAAAAAAGAGTTTCTTTTCTGTCTCCCCTTTAACTTGAAAGATAGAGTCTTTCTTTGTTATGGCCTACTGTTTTCACGTGTATTGATGAGAAACGTGCATCCGTTAGATGGGCCACGACTCGCTGTCTATTCAGTGTCGCCCAATGTCCAGTTACTTTGGCCGGAAGAATTTTAAAGAAGAATCCAGATTTAGGCCAGTTCAGTGGGATATCAATCTAAACACGCGTATGACTGAAACACTCTGAATCCGCCTTAATGTGTTTAGACCCGAATTTTGGCAGAGATCCAACGTGCTAAAGCTTGTTTCCAGAAATAGAGACAAACGGTTCCAAATTTATTCCCAGCTAGCCGAGCTCGCGCACCCTCTTCTTGGATTGCAATATGCTCCGTGATGTTTTGCGGGATGTATGTAAATCTTCGATAATATGAGTTTTGCCGTCAGCCCGTTGCCATGGTTACGACCGAAAACTGTTCGTGGAAACACCAGGTAAGTTACATATAGCTTGCAGCGGCAGGGATTTCCAGGTCGTTGGGTTAACAGGAATACAATATGAGCAACCGAGAGGACTTACGCACATATGTGTTTGCATGCGTATGGAATTGTGCACGCTACAGCCATTTAATGTGGATTATGATAGCGAATCAATAAGGTTATTACTTGGTTCAAGCCGTCTTTGTTGTGTTCTCACTGTGGTTTTCATCGCACTTTCAGTACGTAATGATTGCCTTTCCAACTCTTATGTGATGTCCCCACACACGTGGAAGGTGAAGGATTTTGGGCAAGTGGCCAAGTATAGCTTTCGTTTTACAACGACATTGTAAGACTTTTATAGACAAACTACTGAGATATTGATTGAAACACGCACTCTATACCCTTAATTATTTCCTAACATTAATTAACGTAATTTGTAGATGTTCATGATAATGTCATGTCGATATCATGGATGATTCATAAACTGTAACATGAACAATGTAACTGACGAGAATAATGCTGACAATTTCATGACATTATATCAGGAATTAGTTGGACACGCCCTTTTTTTCCAGGCCGTTCCACGTTTAGTAATTACACATTCTAATTAAGGTTCTATGCATATACTTAATTTGCAAACTAAATATAATTATCGCTTCATACCTGATGGTTCATTATCATATCAATGTTATCTACCCAGATATGTAACTAATAACATCAAGTTTTAGTTAATTACTGTAATTAATAATCTGTGACATAGAATCTTATGTTAATGAATTCAAACCCTGTTGAATTTGAATATACTTTAGAAATCTTCACCAAAAGTGTTTTTTCGCTGTCGAATCTTAACAGAAACTCATGGTCAGGGATGACAAAACCTGTTTGGTAAAAGCCGAGCTGACGTGTGTCTATTTCCGATCTGCAAATAGAAATTCACCATGCAAATGAAGCTTGCTGTACACGTAACAGACAGTCTGGAAATCCTAACCTGTGTGTCGAAAACTCCTCACCCACGCTGGTATCTTTCTAAACTGAAATTCGCACACGAAATATCGTCCTTGTCAAATTCCTACGATTCGTTGCATCAGCAGATTGAAAATCCCTCACATATCAGTCCATTAGCACATCACTCATCAATCAAACTGTTGATAGTTATTAGTTTGAAATGATTTCATTTAGGTTTTATATGTAAATGAATATGGTTTTGTTTTACACTTGATGCGAGATTCAACAGAGAGGACGAACCACCAGGCGATATAAGAAGCGCAAGATGTTCAAGGCTACGAGCCCTGCAGGGTTATGTGCGTCAACACGAGAAAAAGTCGGGAAGATTCGCGAAACATTCCATCTCGTTTGACTGCAAGAATCCCGGTGAGAATCTCAGTTGAATCCCTCGAAACAAACCATCAGTTCAAGGTTCAACTCTGGGATTCTTAGAGACCTTAAGATTCTCGAGATTCCTCAAAAGATGCCCGTGTTAAATGAAGCTGAAGAGGCCAGAACGGACCGAGTGGCCAAGCATAGAGAAATGCGCTGCCGAGCTGAACGTCTGCGACCAGGGCGAATGACCTTTAGTCGGCATCGCTTCGAGCTTTTGCTTTTTGTTCAACGTTATTTTTCAAAATCCCAAACTATTCTCGCTGTTGATCTACACTTTTAAATTTGATTAGAATTTAAGTCTAACTTTTATTTTAAAAGGCTAAATCAAGTGTAAGTGACCTTGTGGTGTGGTTAGAAGAACAAACGAAAGTGATGCTACGCCTTTAGATATTTGGTTTCTCGTGTTTGAAGAATCCGACACTCACAGAAGAGGTCAACGTGAGAAACACTAAAGTCAACATGCTCATCCATCATGGCGATCGGTTTTCACACACTCGGTTATTTGTATTTCCCACCTTTTTCCCCCCATAAATACCTGTTTCTTCACTTATGACAATTAAGTTAAATGGAAATGTTAAAGTTTATGGTGATAACTATAAATAGAATTCTGGAGTTTGTAATCGAGAGGAAGAAAAAAACAACAAGAGACGTGAATGGACCACTGGTTTCCCTGTGACGGGAACTGATTCTTCGACATTGTTGAGTAATCGCCTCCATTTAAGATTCCACCAGTTTTATCTCCCGAATACATCTGAATGGAATGTACTGTTTTTCTTTCTCTCTCTCTCAATTCATTGCACGTTCTTCCGACTGGGTAAACGACACAAAGTCACGTGACTCGTGCTTGTCAATCCGGTGGCATGAAATTAAAAATACAAATATGGCTTTCTAAATCAGTTATTTTACAAAACGACGAATTGAATTAAATTCAGTATCTAATTTAACAAGAAATATGTTTCACTAACTTAAAATAAAACTATAAAATTAAGGATTGAATTAACGGTTAAGTACTGGTAAAAATCTAACGATAAAACAATAAGATTTTCATAACTTTGAAGGTAAAAATGCGATCCTGTCAAACTAATAAATTATCTAATAAATTATAGAGAAAGACCATGGACTGTAATAATCATTATACGTATAAATAATACGCGATAATTATATCATAGTACAAATAATTCAAGAATGAAATAAAACCTAATGTAATCAAATTATTTATTATACCAAAATAAAATTGTATGAAATTAAACTATCTATCTGTGTAATTATAACTTTCTCGTTCACATATCCAAGACGGGGAAATGAATTTCACTTGTCCAGTCTAGCCTGACGTCAGCACATGTTGCTGGGAAAAAAATTCCCCCCTTT
>JAIQCU010000418.1:0-51135 GCA_022114935.1 Leptestheria dahalacensis | reverse complement strand
ATTCACCCTAACCCCCCTTTTCCCCCTTGCGGATTAATCAAACTCTCTGCATAATGAATGAAGCGCAGCGTATTACTGTTTGATAAAAAGGAAAAGTCTGGCAACGTTGGATATTCAATTTGGAAAAGTAACCGCGCGGCTCGTTAATCTAACGTGAGACAAATAATGAACAAAACTGTTTAGCTACTCAGCTATACTTTGCTGAATAACAGATATTATATACCCAAGATACAAGTATAAAGTCTGGCTAACAGCATTCACTATTAACATTTAAAAAACGGATAAATTAATATGCAGGCAAAAAAGAAAATATGTGGCAATGTTGCATGGCCTAGCAGACGAAGTTTAGCTATAAAGCCCCCAAGCGCTGATTAAGAATTATATCTATTTGTCAAGAATAGATAATTATGATCGTATCGATAGTAGATATTATAGTTTAAGTGAAAAATATATAATCAAGAAATAACTGGATGTCGTGTGTAAAACATTCTAACAATCCTACATATTTTCGTAATTATACTGAAGAAAGTAGTACTAATAGTTTCATATCCATATTAATAATGAACTAATTAAATTAATCAAATAGTAATTAGTTACTTAACAGTTATAATTTACAACAAACTTTAACAAAAAGGTTTGAATTATAAGTATGGCAACGGTGGCTGATGGTGCAGACAATTCAAAAACTCAAACGTCACGGTTCACCGGACTGCAAAAGAAGGTATTTGATTTGTAGGATTTATTTATTGCTACTAGGTCAACAATTGACCGATATGTCGCGTATCCCCTCCGTGTTAAGCGAGAGTCAGTAGGGAATTATTAAATATAAAATGGAGTGAGAATGGCGGTGTTGTTTGTACATGTGTCGCGAACAAAAGAATCGATTGGTTTTCGGACCATTTGATTGCATTGCTTGGGCAGACTGCCGCCCCCCCTCTCACTGCGATTCTATTGTTATTGCGTCTCCCTCTTGACCGCCAAATTGAATTTACAAATGGCAGCCAATAAGTGTGGCTGTTATTAGTGTTTCTCTCTTACCTCCCCGAGGGTGAGCGGGACTCGTGACTCACCCCGCGACACTTATGAATACGCCTCCCACTTTCTCGAGAGCGGACGGGACTCTACGTACGGCTCGGGCACTGCGACGGGCTTTTGATGTTTTGAACCTTAAACAGTTAATGTAATTGCTCTCTTTTTTTCTTTTTACAGCTTTGAGCCCAATTGCTCACCGCGCTGCTGCGGTGAACTGCACGGGGTGACTCACCGGAATCTTCATAAAGAGAGGCTTTCCTCTCCCGTTCTGTTTCCCTTTTCTTTGAGTAAGCTTCAGCGCAAATATTATTGCTCCAGTTGAGCTGAAAACACTCGTCGTCGGGCGGCATAGCGGCGGGGCCCTCTCTTTTATGTTCCCACATTATTAATGGAAAAGCTGGCGGAAAGGATGTGAGGATTTATACGAGTCTACGATTCTTTATGGTTCCTCTCTTGTCTTCTTGCTGCTCGCATTGAAATTATTGTTATTATCATGGCATATTTTATTGTTTGTCTAATGTGGTTTTACAGGAGATCGATTGGAGTGTTTCAATCTTGCGGCCAAAAACATGCAGACGGGGGCCAGGGACGGAACTTAGCATGCATGATGCTTTAGAACGATCGCAGCGAGAATAGTAAGTATCGGGAAAGTTGTCGCTAAGCCATCAAGATTAGAATAGCTTCCCCCCTTTATCACATATATATTAACTTTAATTAGAATTATAATTTTAATTGAGGTTTTGATAAAGAATCTACCAGGGTTTCGTTCAAATTTCTGAATGCGGAATTCAAAGTGCGGCGTTTGATTATTCTTTCTATTAGCCAGTGAAATGCTAGTCGCCGATAAAAGCCTAGTCATGTCAAGATAATTATTAGGAAGAGTAGTTGTGGGCTGGCCAATCCTGTCCCATGTGAAGGGAATTAATTTTTTTCCCCTATTCTTCTTCTCTCGCTCTTTCTTTTATATTTCTCTCTCTGTGGGATTTCTTTTCTTCCCTTTTTTTGTGCTGGCTCATTGCTTCCGAGCTCTCAAATTGAAAAGGGAGAGTTATTGAAGTCATTGGAGAAACCATATAGAAAAGTCTTATTGAGTATCATAAAAGTCGTCAGCAGCAGGCGGAGAGACATTCAGGTTCTCGTTTATACCCGGTACGTTTGAGGTGATTTGCGAGTAGTAGACGTTCAACTGGAATCAACGTTGAGTCTTACGAGGTCAGGATTGTAATCTAAGAGTGATTTGAGTCATTTGAGAGTCGTTTTTTGAATCGCATTAATTTTGTCCAGAACTATGTGAGAAGCATTAACTTTTACTGAACGATTGAGTCATTTGAGTTACTAGGATTCATGAAGTACTGAATCTCGATTATAGTGAGTCATCGGGAATCATTGAGTAGCTGCTTGAGATTCAAATAACCATAGTCATCACAGAGTGATTGATTCCTGTTAGTCAAGTGAGTCATGAGTCATCTGAGGGTCGTTTTAAATGAATTGCTTTATGACTTTCAAGAGTTGTATGAGAATTACCGACCTCAATGAAGGATTGAGTCATTTGAGTCACAGAGATTCATAAAGACTGCGTATGAGAATCTTCACTGTTGAGTATCATCTGATACCTACTGAATGAATATCGACTGAGTTGTTGGAAAACATACAGTAGCTACATGAGAAACTGTCGTTTCGTTGTTATACCGATCTAGCAGTCTGCAAGATTCTGCGAAGGAATCTTTTGTGAATCTTTCAAGAGTCATCGGAATTTTAGAACCATATGAAAATGAACCAGCGTTGAATACAATGGAGTCGAGAAGAGCAACACTCGATTGTGATCATATTCAGCGTGTTTCTTTATTTTTTGCTGAGGGACGACCAAGAGACGCGAAGACACACACAATGGTTCTCTTGTGTAAGAGTCACGTCTTCATTGTCGGTGGCTGTCATTTCGTGTTACGCCCATGGCCGTCCACACCTTTTTTTCACGACCGAACCACATCTCACGCTTTTCATCAACTTGTACATTTTTACGAACAATTACACAATTAAGGATCGTATTCCCAATTTAGAAATAACAGGCAGTCTATTGTAATAAAGACTTTCTGCAGTGAGTCATAATCATTTAAGACTCAGTTACAACTAAGATCACTTACATCGCTGACTCATGATTCAATGACTTGAATCAAGATTGTAAGAAACAATCATCAACGACTGACTGAGAATCTGTGAGTTGTATCAGTAAGTCGATCATTTCATCATTTTGAACATTCTTACGAGAAACACAGTTATCAACTATCGTGTTCTTAGTTTCGTAATAGTTATGATGATTAGGGTGATCAATGATTCGATTAAGACCCGTGAATCTTAAAGAAACATTCGCTTATAAGTAATCGATCGAGTGAAATCGTAGCGAGTCGATAATGATTGATATATCTTGATGCGAAGGACGAGATTATTTATACGGTTTCAGTGTCGTGGAAAGGGTGTTTTAGGCCCAGCGCGGTTTGGCTTTTCACCGGCCGGGAAGACCCCCTCTCGTGCGAAAGCCATTACGTTTGCCAGATGTACAAAATAAAAGATGTCTCTATCATTTTTTCCCCTCTGAATTTGTATTCTTCCAATTCTTTTCTCCTTGCTGGCCGCGCCACGAAGCCGTGTTGTGTACAAAGAAATCAACTTTTTGATTTTTGAAAGGCGCGCGCTTTTTTTCCCCCGGATAAATTATTGGAAGTGACTGTCATCTTTAGGGTCTTGTCTGTTGTCACGCAATCTCTCTCTGTCTCTGTCCCGTGTTTTGCATGGCACAGGCATGGGGTCGGCCGCCTGCTGAAGTGGGTGACAGAGGGTCGCCAACCCTCTGGTTCCGTATGGGAAGTTTTTCAGACGAAGAAAACGATCAATCGACGAAAAGGGTTTGGAAAACAGGTCTTTTGTGGTATTGAGAGATAATTAACTCTAGAATTTGACATTTATTTCAGTCTAACTTTGATGGACGATGTCTTGATTTGCATACTAAAGGGTTGGAGCCCGTGTAAACAAGGCCCCAAAACCCTTTTGTAAATGGCATGTTTCCTTCACTCTTTAAAAAAGAGCGAGGGGGTGATTTTTTCTCCCCCCCCCTCTTTTTAACCCCTTTTTGGAACTTTGAAGAAACCTCCCCTGGGGTGTCTGTCGCCCTTTACAAGTTTGTAATAGAGGGTTTGACTGTATAACTAAACCCTCCTTTTTGCGGCTCTTTAGAAGATTTCAAATACCGAAGAAATGTTCAAAATCCCCTCTCGATTCTTGAGATCCCTTCTGGAAAAAAAATGAGGAAATTGAGATGTTAACCTGACAGGTTTTTGACTAGTCTATGATCGGTTAGCTGGATTCTGAATCCATCTAGTCTGATTAGTCTCAGTGATGGACACTGACAGGTTTTTGACTAGTCGACCATCGGTAGCCGGATTCTGAAACTAGATGGAGTTTAGCTACTCGGATTAGTCTCAGTGATGGACACTAAGCTTACGATTTGCCCTGCGGCTATGTGAAGCTTAGTCAACATGGCGACATAATGTTTGCCCGCAGGGCATAAACAGAGCCAGTAGGGTTCGTTCCTGAGCTTCTGTAGGTCGCTAATGTTGTCATAATGTTGTAATGTTGTCATGATATGTTGTGCCATGTCGTTAAATTATGTTATTGTCGACATTATCATACTACTTAGGGTACCTTAAGTGGTTTGTTGACTAGTTTTCGACATGTCGATATCGGATCGTCGTCCTGCTCGTTAAACTTTGCCGTCGCTTATCTTTGGCTTATTCTCGAGTTAATTAGACACGAAAGTCGAGTTAATTTAGTAAATGAACGGACCTGTTTTTGGACAGTGTCATATCTAAGCGCGCCCAAAGTTTTGAGGTCGCTCTTGTTGATATATCAGTGTCAAGATTGATTTATGGCAGGTCTCTCACTCCCTTTGAAGTCGTATGTGTGTGTGTGTATATACCGAGGGTTATAGTTTGTTGTCGGTTTGCCGGTAATGTATTCCCTTTAATGTGGGAATCTTTGAATAGCAGCGCACAAGGCGATAAGCTTTAAGACCCCGGGGACAGATAATCGTTAACGATATATATCGGAAAAAGAGAGACACAGGGAGAGAGAGGGTCGACGACTTGTGTAAAACGTCGATATTTGTGCACGGTCCTTATAATCCCAACGTGAACACAAGAGAAGAATTCCAGATAAATAAATAAAAAATAACGGCGAGTTGTAAAATATTACCGAGACGACATATGAGTTCCATGAAGAAGACGAACAAAAAATATGAAACCGGCAAGAAAATACCAGAAAAATAAACGACAAAAAGGAGACACTCGGGGAACTATACGCTTGAACGATGTTCCAACAAAAGCTGTCGGTATTTTTTTTTGTTCTTATCTACAGTGTATGAAATCAAAATCGATAGTTTTCCCATTCCAGACGCAGTAGGTGTCGATATTTGGGGAAAAAGAGAGAGAAGAAGACCGCCGATTTGACCAGGACCCTCCCCAGCGACCCATAATCGATGCTTAATAACAACTGACTTTTCCCATAAGAAAAACCACCTTCGGGGGGTCTTGAAACACCTATACTTTTTACGGAATCTTTTAAGATTCTTCCGTAACGGGGCCAAGATTCTGAACCCTATTTCATCCTTTATCCAACGGTTTGCTAAAGAGAGGGCCAAGAATCTTGGAAATCGTGAACGAATCTCGAGGATTCTTTAAGTATTTCAGGGCTGCTGAACCCCCAGCTCAGGAGTCCCTGGGGTTGATAATAGGGCAGGGGGTGGACTATTCCTAAAAATAAGGGACAGAACGTCTTCATTAAGTCGACTGGCCACATTGTTGAACAAGTGACCACACAGCAGCAGGTCCTCTTGCCCGGTGACCCAAGTCATTATTTACCCACCGTAGAGAGGACAAGGCAAAGCTGAAATGCCACAGGTTTCTTGTACCTTTTTGGGCCCGGTACTTGTACAAGTGAAGAGGTTCCCACTTGGCTGCTAAAGTAATTGGTTCTTATATTTACGACTTTGGTGATTAGTCGTCGAGATTTATCCTAATGACTTTTTGGGGTATTTCTGCGCAGGATTTAGGTCCGTATATAATTCTTGGCTATGGGATTGAATCTTTTGCGTCTTTGGGTTACGTAGTCCTCCAGTGATCTGGTCATGCAATGCGACTTGCATTTGTCATCGGATCAATTCAGTATTGTGGGTCGGTATGACTCTTATATTGTATGACTCACTAAACTTGTATAGTGATGACTCTCTATGGTTGACTCACAATGTGATTCATAAAAAGAATAAACCGTGGCTCGGTGTTGGTCATTAGTTGATAGAGCTCATCTGTGTGGTTAAACAAGATTGGAAATCTTTCGATAGTTATGATTCGTTTTACAGATTGCTTTTCTACAAGTCATATTGTGAGTGAATATAGAGAGTCATTGATGACTTTAATCTGTTACGTACGATCATTGGCGTAAACTGACCAATTGGTTTTGTATTTGAAATAGTTGATTTGTGAATTATACCGATGACTTCCATGATTCTAACAGAATTACCGACTCTATAACTCTTCCGTGACTCGCTTACATTGCGACTGTCTTATCTGTGCAGTGTTGGCAAGTCGATTCGACATTTGGTTTCGATGTTCGTCCGTTTTCATCTCCAGTGAATGACTAACGACCTTGGCCGTTCAGTTGCGTCGTGAACGTCAAGAAGTGCTCGGCTTAAAACGAGAAAGTATGATTTCTTATACGTCTGTTTGGTTATCGGCTTGAAGCCATCTTGAGGAGAGGGGGGAAGCAGCAGAGAGATGAATCAAGACGAGCGCGGTTGTAAGGAAAAGTTGCGGTCGCTCGGTGGGTTGGTTTGTTCGTTGAAAAGGCTCCGGCAGATGCGAAGATTCGATAGTCGGGACCTGCTTAAAGGACCCCTCTTTGCCTCGTTGCCCTATCTGATCCTCTCGCTGCCATAAACGTCAAAAACTTGACAAGATATTTCCACAAACATTTGCCTTTTCTTTCCATTACTCAAACACCCCGGACTTTTATATAGCGGACCGAGTTCTTCCAGTGACGTTGCAGCAAGAATTTACTCGTTTTAATTGGAAGGGGGCGGGTACGGGAATCATGCCAAGAAGTTAAAGATTCTCTGCTGAATACGATTCCTGGTCAATCTTAAATCACTGAATCTGATTCGAAATAGTTAACTGTCCTTCCGTGACCCGATCCACTTATGAATCATGAATGGCTTAACGAATGTAAGGCTTGCGTATACTCAGCGATTTGGTTTTCAAGTCGTGATATGGGCCCGTATATGTCGGGATTCTTGCAATAGCCGGTTTGTTTTTCATGGGAAACACTTGTAGAATTAACGACGGACAATGGGGCGTCAAGAGTTGGGCGCCAATAAATCTGGCAACGCGTGAAAAGACTCTGACTGACCCTTTGGAATACTTTTCTCATTTATATGCCCACACAGAATGGCCTGACTTGTATACTGCGTTCCCTTTTACGGCCTCGCCGAGACGTAATTTCATTTGCGGACCCACTAAGAAATCTCTTATAGTGATGGATATGAGCGACTCTTTTCTGCCATTGTATCTATTGCGCCTATTATAGCCAAGTGCACGACTCGCAGCACGCATTCCGTCTTCACTTTCTGGTGATTTTTTAAAATCCTCTTTTGCATTTTTACAAGGCCAGTTGATGAATATAAGAAAAGAAACCATAGCACATGCATTAACCAATTGTATGTAACGCATAGTTTTCAATCTATCTACATGCATTGTATATGGTATGCTTATGCAAGAGTTATAATTGAACTTTAGTACGTATGATCATGTAAGATGAAAAGAATATTGCAATCTGTTGAAGCGGTATATGTATACACATACGCATGTACGTACAAGGATATACTTGTGCATTCAGATAGATGCAGGGAATAGGTAAATACACAGATAAATAAAGAGAATGAAAGGTAGCAAGATGTAAAGATGGAAATGTAGAAAGATATAGATAGTTATAGACAGGTAGACAGGCAGTTGGATAGTTAGTTAGATATATCGATCGTAGATGGATAAACAGACGGATAGACAGATATATTGATAGAAAGATAGGTAGACAAGTCGATAGCTGAATAGATTAACAGTTCGAAATAACAGACGTGCAAAGATAGATGGATAGATAGATAGATGGATAGATAGATAGATAGATAGATAGATAGATAGATGCATAGACAGTCAGTTAGATAGACAGACAGATAGACAGACAGGCAGACAGACAGATAGATAGATAGATAAATTATTAGATGGATAGACAGTCATTTAGATAGATCGATAGACAGACAGATAGATAGATAGACAGACAGGTAGATAGATAGATAGGCAGATAGATAAATAAATATATATATAGATTGATAGACAAATAGATAGATAGATAGGCAGATAGATATTACAATAGATACATAGATACATAAATAGACAGATAGATAGATAGATAGATAGCTACAAAGATAGTCAGTTAGATAGATAGATACATAGATAGACAGACAGATAGATAGATAGATAAACAGACAGACAGATAGATAGATTCATAGATAGATAGATAAGGAGACAGACAGATGAACACGGTGATAGGAAAGGCGCATGTCGCGGAATTAGCACACATATATATTAATTATGAGTCCAGCATGTGTTCGTTATAGGGGATTATATCTAAATTGGCTCTCTTAATCGTTCAATCAATTGGGTCTCTATGTTCTGCGATCTGTAGGTACCACAGCGTACCTCACCATTCATTAATTTAATGTTTTCAGTTCCGTGTTAGCTGCTACAGAGGATTCTCGGTTTCCTCACAGACTTGCTGAGAATCGTCGTTTACATGTAGAATGACCTTCATTTCTACGTTAAGTTGAACACGGATTTCACGTTAAAGACATATAATTTAAGTAGCAGGCAAATACGAATGAAGTTCGGCGTGTTTTGAAGCGCATGGGTTGTACCGGGAGGGTTAAAATTACCCTTGCTCTCTTCGGTTCAGGTACATTGGGGCCCAAGAGGCGTTGGTGCACTTTGTTTACACATGTCATAAGAGGACGTGTGTTATTTCATTTCGCATGTCGTTGGTGCAGTGACTACACCGTTACGGAGACGGTGTGTACGACTTGCTGCAGAGGGATATTGTCGATATGCGGGCGACTGGCAGGGCGTGGTCTCCCGTGTCTATCGTCGGTCCACCACGCCCACTTCCCACGAACGCCGAGTCGCTGGGCATATATTGCTCGCGTCTAACTATAGCTCGCTCGTATATCAGCACCGCAAGATTCCTTCATTTGCTCAGCCAAACGCAAAAGGGGGGACGCTGCCGTTAATTACCCAAGGCTTAAATGACGACAACTCTTGAAAGACTTTGCCCCGGACGGTTTTAAGACATCTTAAAAAAAACCATTTCTAATGAAAACCATCTAGTTGATTTCTAAATTTGTGTGTGGATCTTTATATCCGTTTTTTAAAAATTATGTTGCATTATATTTGTTTATGTATACTGTTGGTATTTTATTTATATAAGTATTTGATTCATAGTTTAACTGTCCATCTTTAGCATGATAAATTATATAATTATATGATCGCTATAAATCAGTGCACCTTGCGGTATTTTGCAGAGCAGTCGATTCGGGTTTGGTAATTATCATAATCTGGATGGTACTTATAATATACAGTAATCTTGTGTACTTATAATGTTATAGCAGATAGTATATTAGATATACTATGAAATGATCAAAGTAAAAGTTAACTGAGTAAAAGAAATTCAGTTAGCTCTTTCTTTTGTCGATGTATTCTCCGAGGTCTCTCATCGTATCGCTGGCCACACGCGTCGTTATATCCGCATTAATTAGTCATGTGACTCATCACGGCTTAACTTTGCGCAATGAAGACAAAAAGAGTTGGTCGATTATTCCGTGCGTCTATACGAAAATAACCGAGTCTATACCCCAAGCAATCAGGCGCGCTCTGGAGGAGCCACTGCGACGCGCCGTTTGGCTTTGAGCCGCGCGCTGGGCCAAGTTCCAGCAGTCGCTGGCCGAACTCTTCGCGCGTCGGACGTCTCTATATCAACTGGTGATTCTACCGTACAGTTCTCGTTCACTCGTCAGTGTATTGATATCCAAAGTACAGTAACAATACGGAACACGTGACGGTTTTTTACCTTCGAAACTCTGGGGAAAAAGAAACTTCTGCAGTGGAGAAGCTCATTTTGAAAAAGCGCGGGAAAAAAATTAACATTTGTAAAAAATTAAAAAGATAAAATGGAGTTACGGCTGTTCCTAATGGCGTCGCTGATATCACTCTGCTGGAGTCAAGGTAATCAAGAAGGTCTTTATAGGTTATAGACATCGGTCTTGGGTGATTATCTCTCCCTTCTTAAATGATGTGAGCAAATCGATTAGGCCATATTGCTTGAAGAAGGCAATCGATACACAAATTATCGCTCGGGGGCTCCCACAAGCAACAGGAGAAGAACCTAATAGACTTGTTATGGGCCCCGGCCTTTGTCTTCCAACCCCCGCTTTCCCGTTGCTCAGTTTTCCCGTCGACCTGAGAAAGTTAATCAAGTTGTTATAGTCACGGAAACACCGCGGCCTGAAGTAACTACTGTATCACCTGCAGCGACATTCGCTACCGTTTTTCCATTCATTATTCACCTTGAAATGACTATCTAGCGATGGGAAGTGACACGACTCGAGTATCACCGGTAATTCAAGCCGATTCACGGTCGAGTTGATTAGTAATTGGGTCTATCAGAACTTTCAGTTGAAGTTGAGTTGCCCCAGGAACTTGAATAAGTGGAGATTTTATAATTAGAGCTTTCAAGTTGAGATTGAGTCGATGACACAACACATGGAAAACGTGTAGAATCTAGAATTGTTAGACGTTAGAAACTGCTATACGATTAGATTTACCGCAAGTTAGCAAGATCAACATTATGTCGACTTATAAATGTTGATAATTTGCAGCTATTACAAAGCAATTAACTCGTAGCAGCTGAACAATAAGTGAATGTTTTGATAATCGACAGAATGTTGGTTATTTGAACCTTGAAGTTGATTCGTTGAAGTTTGTTCGATAGCGAGCGAGTTAGGATCTTGTAATTAGTGTTCGGGTTAATTTTACCTCCAATTGTCGATTCACACTTAACTTCGTATCTGAATCTTTTGCGTTCAAAACCGACAGTTTACTTGTCGTGTTGTTTTGCATGATACGATTTTGTATTAATCGAACAAGTTGGTTTTGACTAATCAGAACCGACTACAAATTCCAACTCAACTTGTATACATTCATTAACACTTGAATTCTTAAGTATGTCGCAGAATAAGACGTTAGGCGACCTTGTTTTGTAGGTTGAAACGGATTCCTTCGCGTCAACTTTGACTTTTTCAGCATCAAACTTGACTATCTGCAATAGAAAGTCTTGGCCAATTTTTTCCCATCAATTACAAGCTGGAAACTACCTGATATTTGGCGGTCGGAGAAACGATGAGTTTGACCCGGGGTCATCATCGGTCGGCTACCGCGCGGTCTACCTTGATTACACAGTCTATCTTGTTGATTTGGCCCGCCGAGAGGCCCTGCAGTGGGGTCCTTCATCGAGTGAAACTAAAAACTCTAGTCAATTGACGCATCCATCAAAGTGTTGACGTCGCTACAGCTCTATTCGCTCCTCTCCCTCCCTTGTAGTCGTGCCCTCCTTCTTGACTCGAGGCTGTGTCCGTTCCTTTACCGACTTTTAGCCAACAAGTCCGGATTCTCAAATAACTATTTACCTTCCCCCGGACCGGAATGATACAGACGGAGAAAAGAAAATTGTGACGTGTGCACCAATCCCAAGTTTTGATCGAACGCCACAAGGGGGGGGGAGGTTTCTCAAAGATTCATTCAATAGATTCTTTAGAGAATCTCTGAATGGCTTTCAGTCAAAAGCCCGGTCTCCCGTTTGGAGATTTCTGCGGTTTGTGTGCCGGCGGGTTTTGTTGAGTAAAGGGTCTGAAGGTGTGCGAGTTTCAACACTTGCACTGTTTTTTTGCTAATTAGTTTTCCCGCTTTATGATATTGTTAATCCTTTTTAAAAAGTACCAGTAGCTTCATGATATGATTCCACTAAATCGTTTAGTTAACCCGTTTATGTCCTTTTCTTCAAGGTAACGATATGGGTTCCATCTCATCTCATGTTACGACTCGCTTTTTATGTTGATTACAATAGAAAGTTTCCAAGAGAGAGGGCAACCCACTCTTTTAGGCACCACGGGAGTTCCAAACGAGCTTAATTACGCAATTAACTTTAACCCGGTGTTGTTTGCACGTTACGTCAATTACGCAGCATAGAAAGCTAATGGCAACGAGATTAGGTCCCAACACTATATCAAGGCTCTGTGGAATGGTCTCCAGTGGCGGACCCTGGAGATTCCATGAAATTCCAGAACGATTGGGATTAGCATCAAAAGGACCAGAAACAAAACAAGAAAAAGGATCGGGTTTCGGCGCTTGAAAAAGTCCGATAACGTCAAAGTTGTGACCTTTTAAGCCTATTGTCTCCGCTCGACGCGAATTAGACGCGACAGTAAAACTCTTGCGGGAATTTTAATTCTCTCATAATTTCTTTTTCCCGTGACGAAAACGGGTTAAAGTTTGACTGATTCGGTCGGATGTATAAATATCCAGACGGAAGGAGGAGAAAAAAACACAACTTTTGGGTTGCGTAAACGACATACAAACACGAGTAAAATAAAAGTGTCACAACTTCGGAGATGTTGATCTTTTACAGCTGCTGTTTCGTTTTGAGACACTCTGTTAAAGTGCTTAGGGCTCTTAGCGACTTCCTGCTAAAACGAGACAAATTGCTTCACCAGACTTGGGCCTACCACTTGTCACGGTTCCGAGGAATTTCTTATGCACAGATTCATCGCATAACTGCCTGTAAAAACTCAACCACTTTTACTGGGGTGCCTTTCCCGTGGATCTTTACTTGATTTCAACGTAAATGTGGAAAATTAACTCGTGTATTGTAATCAGTCATCAAAATGAAATGTCGGGGGTTCATTTTGCGATATTGCAAACGTTTACTCCAGCATGGACACTATAATGTATAAGTAAGATGTGACGGGAACCCAATGAGCGCGTGTTGAACAATGATAAGGGCTTTATCATTTATTAAAAGGATGATGTGCATGTTTGTTGCGTCGCTGTTGCGCACTTCAACACGCGATACAGTCTATGTTTCTTCAATAACGACCCCATACTGCGAGCCCATCAAGTACCGACACATGGGACGGGAAGAGACACATATACACGTAGTGCATAGCTTGCTGTTGGTTTTTCTCTCTCGTACCCTGTCCAATAGCGCCACAGGCAAGGTTAGGTTTTTTCCGCTTGGAAAAATCTCAATTAGCAGACAAAATACTGTCCACATAACTTGCAGACGTGTTCCGCAACACACATGACGGGCTGGAATGCCAAATGACCTAACCCACCTGCGACTTGCAAGTAAGAAAACACAGAAACATGGCCGCGTTCAATGGTCAATTATTCTTCACGCTTGCAATCTGTGGACACGGCCGGCCGTACGCCAGAACGCAGCGCCTCTGGCGGCGAGTTTTCGCGACTCGTAGCGGCGGAGACGCAGCCACCATTTTGAGACTTTGCGATGATTGTTTTACGTCAAAGTTGATTAGAAGCGTTTTGAGTCTCTTTTTTTCCCTCTGCCCAACGTTTCTGGCGGTTAGTTCGGACACTTGACTTCTGGGAGGGCTCCCCGCCATTTTGTGACCCCCACGATTGTTGTTACGCATTACTATAACGGTTGCACTACACACTGTC
Source organism: Leptestheria dahalacensis (assembly GCA_022114935.1). Classification (NCBI taxonomy): domain Eukaryota; kingdom Metazoa; phylum Arthropoda; class Branchiopoda; order Diplostraca; family Leptestheriidae; genus Leptestheria; species Leptestheria dahalacensis. The sequence continues at coordinate 37,222 of JAIQCU010000418.1, read as the reverse complement.
CGTTAATGTCACTAAAAATGCCGACATTGCGGGCTCTTTTGGAAAAGCTGGACCGCGGGGGTGTGCTTTCAAGTTCCCCATTGTCGAAGAGCCGGTCGATTGTATAGCCAGAGTAAATAATGATGAAAATTGCTGAGCCATTTTGTTCGGTTAGAACCGTTTGAAGACTCAGCAGGTTGTCCTTTTGGTTCGGTCGCCTAGTGTTAACAGCGCAAAAAGGGGCCTGGCCATATTATGGCTGGACAACAGAAGACGACCCCCCCTGGTTCTGCACAAGGTAACAGGGACGAAAAACAGGGTTGAATCTCCTCTAGCGTAAGGGGGTAAGGGCTTAAAAGTTGTACGGTCATTACAAACAATTACAAAATGGGGGTGCCCCCAATTAGTGCATTCCATTCATCTGTAAGCTGCATTGTTGGAGCACACACATATCTGGCGGGAGCAAGGGGAAACAGAGAGAGAGAGGGAGAGAGAGAGAATTCACTCGTGTGTGTGTGTGTGTGTGTTCCCTTTCTATAATGCAACCCAGGGGAGTGACCATTGTAACAGACTGGAAGGTCACGTGATCCTCTTGGGTGGTCTTATTCCTCCAGCTCTCTCATATCAAACTCTTATATATACCTGTGATGCTCTGCTGCGGCAGGGACTTAACGTGCGCTGGGCCTTGTGGTTCTCTTTTGGTCCAGCTGGTAAAACCTGTGAAGACCAAATTATAGCCAGGTTGAAAATTTCAAGGAAAAAAGAAAAATAATAAAATAAAAAAGGGAGAGGGAGAGGACAGAGAAGGGCCGGATAGAACCCAAATCCGAGAGGGAAAAAAGAGCAGTTTTGTAGTAAGAAAAGACAGACGCGTGCCCGCACCACCCACGAAGATGCCGGAACCTTTTTTTCTTCTTCTTGGGTACCTTTGTAGCAGCCCTTCTCACTGTTTCTTCCTGGAGATCCGTATCTTAATTAAGCGGTAGATCGAAAGGCTTTGATTAGGGTTCTTTTTTCCCCCTCTGGTTTTTTAAACAAGTCAATTGACTTTCAATTTGGTAATAAGATTGCGTAATGCACGAAGCTTTGACTCAACTCAAAAGTAATGTCTCCTGCTAATTAAGAACCGAACAATAAGTAGGCGGTCTTGTTTGACTACCAAAGTCGAGTCGGAAATGCATGTAAGTCGACTCTGTAGTTTGCCAAGACCAAGGAGAGTGTTACCGTGTAATTTGCAACGGTCGTGGTTTTACGAGTTGTGAAAATCCTGACTAAGGTCAAGGTGCTCTCGAAGAGACGCCATTTTGAGTACCGTACGTCCCTGTGCGCCTGATCGCCTATTTTACCAGCCTAGACTTCCTAGCCAAGAGCCATAGTGCAGACAAAATTGTGGATAGCCTAAAGGCATGTCCGAAGCCAGGGTTCCTTGCTGGGACTTTATATTTCTTCAGTAATTCTGTAAATGTTGATCTGTGAGGGACGCCATTTTGAGCACCGTTCTTCTGTCTGCGCCTATACAACTATTACCCAAGCTAAAGTAAACCCAACACTCGTTGGCAGTCAAAACTGAATATAGCCGCACGGCAAAATCCAAGCCAGGCTCCATTGCTATTCCCAAGGACGCCATTTTGAGCACCATTCGTAACCGTGCGTCTGTACGTTTAGTATAGCCAGCCTAGAACACATCAAACAAGTCAAAAGCGAATATCGCCGGAGGGCAAATTTCAAGCTAGGGTCCGTTGCTATAGGGCCTGGCGTGAACAGAATAAGTTATTTGGCGCAACTTGTGACAAACACGCTGCTTGCAAAGCCGGAAAGGTAATTGTGTATATACGTTGAGGGGGAGGGAAAACGCGGGAAACAATGTCAAATTTGGAACAATGATGAGTGCGAAGTTTGTGTGCGAGTACGATGAGGGTCTGCCTGTGTGAATGTGGGCAACTTTTGTTTAGATTTGAGACATTCAAGACGGAGAGAGATAATAGAGTTGTTCATAGCTGTCACTTACAAATTACCGGGCGGAAATAAGGTTTTCAAACGGGGGGGAGAGAGCAGAAGGCAACGGGGAGGGCATGGACGTCCAACAAAGGAGAAAGCCCGCGCGTTACACCTTAAAACTGCACGGCACGGCTAAGTTTGATGAAGAAACAACAGTTGCGTGCCGCGTTGTGTTTTTACTTCACTCGGGGCCCACCTTCTCTTCTTCTCCAGCCTCACGACCCCGCGTGTATATTTCACTGAAGAACTGACATTTTAGTATTAACCCCTTTAATTTATACTCTTTAATGATATGCCTCGACTGAAAGGGAAAAAAACGCATATAGCCTTGTAGAATCTCTCTTTTGTATGTCTTAATTCTGTGTCTCCTCTAGTCCACCTTATTCTATTAAGAGACTCGTTTCACATCTTTTATGTTAAAATAATCATCGTATTTTTTCATGTAGAAATATAATAATACCTATTAGAGTAAGTAACACAGATGTTCCTCTTTTTTCAAACACGTTCATGCAGGTATCCAGCAGTTTGATAGACAGCCGCAGTACACAGAGGCCAATGCCGGGGATACGGTTATCATGGAGTGCCGGGTTTTCAATAAGAAGGGCCAGTGCGTCTGGCAAAAAGACGGCAAGGTGAGAGGAGATTTATATCTGACTCTTCTCTTAAAGCTATGCCATTTCAGATTACTTGAAAGGAAACATTTCTGACATTTTTCCCACGATTTTTTCCCCCGTCGCAGCCCGTTGGTGTGTACAGCGGTAAATACGAGTGGCTTTCGTCACCCGAACAAGGTGACTGCAGTCTGAGAATCTACGCGGCCAAGGCTGAATTCGATAGTGGAGAATGGGAATGTCAGGTAACTTTAATATAAATGTTATACTCAGTTAAGTTGGATTGTAATGTAGATAACAATGGAAGTTTCAGTGGATTTTAAACATTGTCTGTAATGATAGGTTACAGCCTCGTCATTCGATGCCCAGGACGCTTTGACATCGGACCCTGCCTGGCTTGTCATCCGAGGTAAGCTTTCAACATATCGCTTGTCAGAAAAGATGGGCTCGGATCGCTGCTTCCTATAAACTATATTATTGGCCCTCGAGTTTCTTAATATCACCTGTCCATGTGATAGACGACACGATATAGACGACTCGACTCGATTTTGAGTTGGGGAGTAGCAGCTGTTATCATAGGCGTGGTTCTCGGAGTCGATTTTTAACTTGGCTACCCGCCGTCTTTTTGCTGTAATGTTGGAAGTTGACTTTTAGTTGCCTTTTAGTCAACTTTATAGTCGACTTTAAAGTCAATTTTATGGTAAAGTTGACCTATGGATTCCTGAATTCGGGATTTTAGACCTGTTAAGAATCCTACTCCAATGTCGGGTTGCTTTCCCTTGACTTTCATTTGAGGTCTGTTTCGCTAGTGGCGATTCTAAACTTTGAATCGAGTTTGAAATCCAACAGTCTTTGTAGTTTGAGTTGATGAAGTCCCGCTCGGTTCGACATTAATGTCAAATGTCAACTCAATTCGTGAAGACGCATTGTGTGGACTTTATTATAAGAGGTGATTCAATACAACTTTTCAAAAAGTCAACATTAGTTTGTCGCTACTTCATCCAACTTAGTTTAAGCGACTCAACTTTATACACCCTATTCCTAAAATCGAGTCGAGTCGAACACATCTACGACAGTATACAAATAATATTGTGTTGCAGTACCTCCTTCGGTTCCTTACATTGAATCCAACTCGACTCAATTCGAATCCAACTCGACACTAACGGCGACTTCGGCAACACCCAACACGCTACGATGCGTCAGCCGCGGTGGAAATCCCGCTCCGGTGCTCAAATGGTTCCTAGGTAAATTCGACTCAACTTTGATCCCGACATCGCAAGTAACAACGTCTCTAATTGGTTTCTTCTCCACCAGACGACAACGAACTTGAAGCCGATGACCAAGTCAACACGACCGAGAAGTCGGGTAAAATCCAAACATGGACGGCCACTTCGACTCTGAAATACACATTCGACAAGTCGCATAACAGAGACAACTTGAGATGCGTGTCGCTGCACGAAGCTTTCCGGGGAAAAGCTGCCGAAACTTCAGTCCGGTTAAACATTCTCTGTAAGCAGAACTTTACAAAACTTAATTAGAATCAAACTTAAATGCATTTGATTTTAATTAGATGCGCCAACGATATCTTTGGTGAAGAACCAAGCCACCGATTTGGAGGAAAACGTCGATTCTGCTTCATTCCAGTGTCTGGTGGATGCCAATCCGCCGGCTTCCGTCATCTGGCGGAAGCTGGGACCAACCTCGACATCTTCATCCAACAATGTCCAGGGATTCCAGGAGACTCTGGAATTCCAGCCGGTTACCCGCAAGGATTCCGGTACCTACTCTTGCGAAGCTAGGAACCCGCTGGGTGTTTCCAGTGTCCTGACAGTAACCCTGGATGTTAAATGTAATCAACTTCAAATGATAAAGAGATTGAAATCTCGGTTAATTTAACTCTGGGAAATGAATTTAGTTTCTCCGACGGTGGTGACCGTCGGACCGTTCAGCGGGAACCAGTTGACCGCGTCGCTGTACGAATCGGCCAGACTGGAATGCCGGGCGGAAGGCAATCCGGCGCCGCGGTTCAAGTGGCTTCATCGGAGGACGGTTAATGATGAAGAGACGGTGTCGGTGACGTCGGAGGATCGGGTTTTAATAATTAATAACATCACATATGAACATCAGGTAAAGTTTTATGTCAATTAAAAGAATAGTATAATTTCTAATAACTAGGGGATTTTCGGTTAGAACATATTATTTCTTATTATCTTATAATTAAGTTAATTATCATGATTTGATATAATTTTACTGATATTACAGGGCGAGTACATCTGCGCAGCGACCAATACAATCAACAATAAGGAACGGACCCTGGCAAGTGACCCGGTGACCGTACGAGTTGTCGGTAAATACATTCAACTACCCATCTTTTGACATTTCACCATTGTAATTTAATTATACTTAAAGTTAATACTTCGGTCATTAATATAATTAGAACTTTATATCCGTCAAAAATTTCGATGTAATTCATCAGTAAACAACATAACCAGCCATCTTAACTTTGATTAAAATTAAACTAATTTTTTTAAATTTATTTTTCATTTGATATTTTTGCAGGTCCACCGCAGATCTTACGCGAGGCGTCTTCCCGGTTCATAGCGTCGGAACGCGGTGACGACGCCCTCCTACGCGCCGTCTTCTGCGCAGACCCCAAACCGATCCGCGTCTCGTGGCGCTGGGCGGGTTTTCAGCTGGAGGCGGGCAGCGGCAGCGGCCGATTCATCGCCGAGGCCCTGCAGAAGGTGACGCCCTCGATTGCTGCAGCCGAGGAAACCATGTCGCCGCCGCTGCTCAACACCAGCTTACCCAGGCCAGTACCGGAAGAACCAAACGCCGTTTATACTTTCACGGTAACAACGACTATTTAGTAATTTTCCAAGTCATAATCAGTTGACATCAAATGAAAAATGACGTGAATTAAGTTAATTTGAGTATTTTCTTTTCTCCAGGCTAAAAAAGACGAATGCTACGAGACGAAGCTGCGAATCCAGCGGGCGGAACTCAACGACGCCCGCCACTACTACGTCACCGTGGAGAACGAGAAGGGTTCCGACTCGTTCTACGTCACGCTCACCGTCAAAGGTTCTTATACAACGTTTAGCTTACAAGTTTGGGGCCAACGCACGCGATTCAACGAACGGAAAACAGCTTAATTAATAACTTGTTTATTATCCATAACGCAGAGCCCATCTCCATGGCAACCATAATTGCTGTAGTCATCGCGTGCCTCTTTCTCATCATCGTAGTTACCTTGTGCCTGCTCTACGCGTATCGATCAGAGCGATGTTGCTTTCAACGTAAGTCCTAATTTGTTTTTTTTACTCATCTTCTACATCATTTGATATTCTCCATTTTCATTGGTTGTTTCCTCGTTATCCCTTTGGAATTCTTCAAACTTAAAAATCAATGATAGACGTTAGAATTTCAAGAATAAATTCAAAGGGATTTATTTAATTATATTTTTTTATTTAAAAAAAAAACAACTCTAGCGTCATTTTCCTCCCCTTTCTGTTGTGCTCCTCAGTTGATTAGTTGCTTATCTTTTTTTTTCTGCTTTTTTTTCTCTCCCCTGTTCAGGAGACGGCGGCTCCAAGTCGACCGATCTGGAAAGGTATCTTCATTTGAGTTTCGCGCCTCTAATGACGCTAGAGATAAATAATTTAACTGAACTCAATTAAACTCAAATCGATATTTTGAATTTGTTTTCCTCCCCTGCAGCATGAAGAGCGACGTGGAGAGCGTGCAAAGTAGTCAGTGCAGTCACAGCAGTACCAGTGGTCTCAATTCCAGCAAAAACGTATGATTCACTTAACAGTTAAATCTTAACTTGATGCCCTGCGGTTAACTCCATTTTCTCGACTGCATAGAAAACAATAACGAGTTGCGGTAGTTTGCTTTACGCCGACCTGCAGCTTCCCAAAACCAGTAACAACGGTTCGATGAAAGTGAAATCCACGTGGCCCGCCCAACCGCCCCACAGTTCGTTCAATTCGACCATCGATACGAGTTTCGACACCAGCAACTCTGATCGCTACCCTGCGAGAACCAATGTGTGATTTTCATCGAACGTGCGCTTTTCATTCTCCATCGATACTGAACCTGTATGTATCACGTGTTTAGTCTCTCTTGTTTAAAACTGAATCTTGCTCTAGAGCGTCAGCTGTTGTGTGCACTTCTAATTGAAACGTCAAAACGTATGAGGCAACAAACATGGAATTAGTCTCATCCATCATTTTATAATCACTGTGGCGTGAGTCTGGAAATCGCTCTCTACCTTTCGATTTTTTTGGGTTTTGCATGTGTGCCTATGGTCTCGCCTCGCCCCCTCATTATAAGTTTTTTGTACAAATATATTATCATCATTTTTAAGGTTTTTATTGTCGCTTCGTGAAGCTCACTGTATAAAATACACGACTTTTTATTTTGTATTTCTATTTCGTGAATTGAAAATTGTTGAAATGTTGTCAACAGCAGTAGAACTGAACGTCATTCAGTGCGGTGTCGTCAACAATTCCCTGGTTGGCTTCGACTTTGGTCTGTACGCCGCAGATACCCGAGGAACACTCGTTGCTCCAGTCGCCCCAGTAGCCCCAGTACATGCCGTTGCCGTCGAGCTGCTCGCCCGTGTTGCAGCGGAACATGATGTCGTTGGCCGCCGTGTCGTCGACTGCTCGACCAGCGGACGACTTGCCGTGCTTGGCGTAGGCCGCCTCCACGCGCAGACTGAACGACGTCAGGTAGCCGCTGTTGAAGCAGGTGGAGTGGCTGCCCCATGAGCCCCAGCTGTAAACGAGTCAAACGACAAGGATGAAGTCGGAACTGGTTACAACTTGAATGTTGGCAATACGTCTATAGTTTATCGTATGCTCAATAGATGGCGCTAGCATCCACCGGATCAAACTTGGAACATTTTTTCTTTCTAACTAACTTTCTATTTGAAGTTTGTATAAACTAGGCTACACTTACATTTGAGTAGTCGATTCTATCTCAGTCAGCTGGTTACTGACGCTACTGTTGCCGCAGTACAACCTGATACCATTCAAGGCGGTATCGTCTCCTACCGCCAGGTCACGCTCGACTTTGATGGCGAATCCCACGGCGACGGTGTCTTCGGGGCACATGGCGATGGGACCCCAAGTACCGAAGGGTCCTCCATTTCTCACCGTGATGATGGACTGACCGGTGAACGATTCCTCACCGTAGCTGACCGTCGAAAGGGCTAGGCAAGCCACGAACGAATAGAAAGCCCTCATTGCGAGTATAATCTTACAAGCTGCTACGTTTACCACAATCTTCAGAATTTGAATTCACTGTGGGAAGTGAGGAGGCTAGCTTTTATACAGGCCGTATAATCTATGACTTTATCTGTGATGTTCTGTGTGACTCAGGTTGCGGACGATGTTTACCGTAAAAACTGTTTTATCTTCGTGACATTTGAAACAGTCGAAATCAAACACATTTCCCATTTGTTGTCCATTGTCACATTGACGACGTAATCTTGAATTCGAGAGCTGTTGTATCTTTATATTTATGAAACTTGCTAAGGGTCAAAATTTGTTTCTAGTTTTATCATTTGGATTTCAATATGGTAGTTTAATACGACAATGATTTAATAGTAGTTTAATTATTTATATAGATAAATTATTTAAAATTAGACTCAATTATAGCCATGCCAGATAGCACCCCAGATCTAAAGTTTGCCACAGTAATTAAACTTGCAGACGGGCGCAGGATTGATGTGTATTATTAATTCATAACTTAGTTAATTAGCATTAAGTTAATCTAGAAATGTAACCTGAAAACAACGTAACGCTGCATAAACACATCAGAATCCAAAAAACGTCTTGCCTTACCAAGAAACCATAATCAAACATTGGATGAGTCGTACATCAGTGCTGTCAGTACGCTGAACATGATTCATGTAAACTTATCAGAGGTTGAAGTGTACTGACCCGGTAGATGTGACGCATCAGCGCGGAAGTTCATTTATGATAAAACTGATAATCTTATACCCAAAATCAAAGCCTTAGTATGTAACACTCATAACATTAACTCTTTTAATTACTATTACATATACCTGAACTGGGTTATTGGCTCTCCATACAGAAGTACAGGGGCGTTGCCAAGGGACTTTGGGGCCCTAGTCTTGTGGGTTGAAGACCCTGTTAAAGGCCTTTCTGGGCCCCTTGGCCAGCAAAAGTGGGCCCGAGCTCGACCTGGGCCCTGGGCAGCTGCCCCACTCTGTCCTGTGTAACCCAGCAAATACCCTTGCTGGTACTAGCAAGTAGCAACAAGTAGACTTGGCACGTTTCCAGTATTACTGATTTTATTGCAGTGCTGCTCGTAAATGACAAATCATGCACAATGATGGACCAACATGAAAGTTAACATAAAACTCCATCGTTTTTCAAAAGTGACCTGCAACTCTTAAGAGAAGTACAGGTCGGCTTCAGCTTCACGGCGAGTGACAAGTCCAGGCAGAACCTGGCCGCCACCGTAAACCCAGCGCATGAACTCGTCGCGGATCGAAGGATCGTTGGGGTTGGCCTTGACCTTACGCAGGAGAGTCGAGTCACCGAAAGCGCCCACTCCGATGTTGTAGGTGAAGGAAGTCAGCGCGTCGAACTGGTTCTGGTTGACGACAGTCGGGGAGACCAGGCTGTACACTGAACGGGCCTTCTGGTCAACCTGCGCAGTAAAACATAACACGGATGATAATTACGGTGGTGAAGAGATTCTTTTAGAGAAAAGTTGTTAAGCAGATGAAGACTGGGGTAGCTAGATGGATAGATGGACGGATGGATAGTCGATCAATGGATGGATGGATGGATTAGACAGATTGGTTGACGGACGGGTAGATAGATAGATAGATAGATAGATAGACAGATAGATAGATAGCTAGTCTGGGCTAGGAATCAACTTACTGATGACACTGAACTGAATCAACTTGCTTATGTTAAACTGATTTCAACTACTTGCTTGACGCACACTTGTATGAATGAGTAAGATGAAACTCTTGAAATACTATATGAGTTTGTATAAGTATACCTCGTATTCGAGAAGATAGTCAGCCTGGGCTTGGGTGATGCGATCTCCCTGGTCTACCCGGGTGCCGTTAGGGTACTGGATGGTACCCCAGCCGATGGTCCAGATACCGACGGGATCCAAGTAAGCAGTCAGCTGGCAACCCTCAAAGCGCTTGATCAGGTTGTAGCAGTTGTCGGAGGGCGAAGAGGCTGCGTAGACGCCTACAGCTGCCAAAGCAACGACCAACAGCAGTTTGACTGTTTTCTCCATTGTCGCCAGAACGATTGAACAATCGAATGGCCCAGCTCAAGCCTGTCCTATTTATACCAGACTAGTGTACTTGAGCACTATCTATGATTCTAGATGTTTGATAGTATGTTGTTTGTTCTAGTCAACGGTACATACACGCAAGTACAGCTAACTGATAATCAGTCAAAATTTACGAGAGTATTACATTGGGGGGATCTTTTTAGGCTTACTGCGGTCTTTTGCTCTTATCGCTATGGATGTGTGCATCAGGAGTTTTTGTGAGTTATTTTGGATCTGCTGTGGGTGTTATCGAAGTTGGAAACTTAAGGCATGGAATTTGAAACCAATAAATTCGTTTATTGCTGGTCATTTGTTCAATTACCTTTGCCTTTTTGGTATCTCGCGATGGTCGTTATTGGGCAAAGCAAAACAGCTTTCAGTTACATCAAGATGTTGTATCAGACTTCAGTCTAGTGTAAGGTAACTATAGGAAGCGGCGTCGCGTCTTTACTAAAATGCTAAGCTTACATCTCATCCTGCATGATGGATATAAAACCATGGGTCTAATTATATCGAAGATTCATACAGCCCTTTGCGTTGCGTTGCAGATAGTCGTTATCTTCCAATGCAACTAGTTCGCACCGGTCAAAGCTGCTTTTTACTAGAAAGCACAGCAACTTTAGTACGAAGCATGTAATACAAGCCTATATGCGTGTACAGTACAATCTAGAGCAAAACAAAAGGGGTTTGAATGACGGAAAACAGTTTAATATATAATCTTTGGGATTTTATTTTGGCTAAATTTTCAAAGCAATATCAATGAAACTTTTCTGATGTGTTAAGGACTATCAAGTCTACATACGGTATTTTTTTGGCTACTATAAGTTCATAACTTTGGGAGTTATAAGCAAGTAAGTTCTCCCCCAGCAAGGATCCTTGTTTATTGCTCTAGACCGTCAAGATCTCATTGAAATACTTAACGAGATTTGTTTTCCTTTTTATAACATCTGTATATTTGACTCATTTCGGTTTGTAATTGCAATCATGTTAAGGAAATTAAAAGACTGGCATAATCTAAAGGAAGATGTGATCCGAAGGGTATGGCTGTTTGTTGGCACATATCGTTTTAAGAGAAATACAAATCTGCTTCGGCTTCACGTCGGGTTACAAGACCGGGAAGAACCTCACCGCCTGCGTACACCCAACGCATGAATTCGTCGCGGATTGTGGGATCGTTGGGGTTGGCCTTGACTTTACGCAGAAGAGTCGAGTCACCGAAAGCGCCCACTCCGACATTGTAGGTGAAGGAAGTCAACGCGTCGAACTGGTTCTGGTTGACTACCGTTGGTGAAACCAAGCTGTAAACCGACTGGGCTTTCTCATCAACCTTTAAAAACGCAATCAATGTGTCAAATTATAGCATAAAGAAGCATGACATGCTATGATATACATCGCAAGTCCATTACATTACAATGTACAGTTTAGAGCAAGTAAAAAGGGTTCTGAATGGAGGGAAATGAAGGATCTGTCAGGCTTAAGTATTTTATCTTAGGAAAACTACCGACTTCATTTAGTTGAAACTTTACTAGTACATAGAGTACTATCAGTTCTACAGTTGCTATTTTTTTGGCTGTTATATCTTCAAAACCTTGGGTGCCGTAAGCGGTCAACTTTTCCTCAGCGAGAAACCTGTTTTATTGCTCTAAACTGTACTATAAACTCTAAATGTAAACTAGTAAATTAATTAACTAGTACGAATACCTGGATGATTAACTGATACGTTTCGAAAAAGTACCATATGAGTGATTTAAGATGGAAGTGTCACGAATGTATCGCCGGTTAGCTGAAATCTTCGGTCAACTGATGTTACTTGTTGATTTAACGAGGCTATTTAATGATACTATCTATAATTAACTAACTAACACTAACCTACTAACTGAACTAATTAACTAACTAACTAACTAACACCCACTAACTAAACTCACCAACTAACAAGCTAAACAACCAACTAGCTAACTAGCTAACTAGCCAACTAATCAACTAAACAGCTAACTAGCTTACTAAACTCACTAACTAACTAGCTAATCAACGAATTAGTTAACTCAACTAGCTAACTAATCAACTAAACAGCTAATTCATCTAACTAATCAACTAACTAACCGACTAATCAATTAACTATCTAACTAACTAGCTTAAGAGCTAACCACCTAACAAACTAGCGATATTACCTGCCACTCGAGAAGGTAGTCAGCTTGGGCCTGGGTGATGCGGTCTCCCTGCTGGACGTGAGTACCGTTCGGGTAGTAAGTAGTTCCCCAGCCGATGGTCCAGATGCCCACGGGATCCAAATAGGCGGTCAGGACGCAACCCTCGAAGCGCTTGATCAAGTCATAGCAGTTGTTGGACGGGCTGGAGGCCGCATGGAGTCCTCCCAGCACCGCAGCCACGACCAAAACATAGACCTGGAACGACTTCATTCTCCTGCAAAACCAGCTACACCGTTCTAACTCTTGCCTCGAGCTTCTATTTATACTGACTTGGCGTCATTCAGTGCTTATATGTTTACCCCCTTCTTACTTGGATGATAACTCGTTATCTTAAGTCCTCACACATGCATGTTTCCCACATGCTGCATCAACTGGTGTTGTCGAGACAAACTATTTTTAGAGAAGAAAAGTCTTGTTTATTGTTGTAATCGCTATAGACTTTAAGTAAGATAATGCGGGCTGCTGATAACCTCTTAGCATTATCTACTTCGCCCTTTGCGCATTAGTTTCCTGTTTTAAACACGAGATGGCTACGAAGAACCGTCTTAGTTTGTACAACTGCCAGTAATCTAAAATGCAATAAACTTGAAGATGAAGAATGGGCTTATGGTTAAAGTTAACTGGTCGAATCAACTATAACCACCCCGGTGATCAGTATGGTTGGTAACTAGCTGGGAGAGATATTACGTGGATTAGTATTTTGATGTAATTGAATTAGTCTTTTGTCCTGTCACACAAGAAGATCCTTCAACGAGAACCTCCTGGTCCTTCGTTTCGGAGAATTGGAGAAGAACGACGTCTACTAGCCGCGCTTTGTACTGCAATAGACGTCTAACCTTCCGCGTTGTGTGACAAAGAGAGCCCAAGCTGTTTGAACCACTCTTTACGGCGAATAAGGTGTGGTTCAGCAATTGCTTTATTTTAAAAAGAACCTATCTTGTGAAGGATACAGTGCGGGATTGCTTACGTCCATGTGGACAGATGGATTGACACACGGGTAGACGGATAGATGCATAGATAGGAGGACAGGTAGATAGATAGACAGACAGATTGACAGTAGATCAATAGATAGACAGATAGACAGATATATATAGATAAATAGATAGACGGATAGAAAGATAGACAGATAGACTGAGACAGCTAGATGGATAGATAGATCCAGATAAACAGATAGATAGATAGATAGATAGGTAGATAGATAGATAGGTAGACAGATAGATAGATAGGTAGACAGATAGATAGATAGATAGATAGATAGATAGATAGATAGATAGATAGACAGACGAATAGACGTACAAATCTATAACCCACTCTACGCATCTAGAGTATAATATCTTGCGCCATCTAGAATTAAGAAACGACAGTAATCTCACTGGTTTACTAGCTTCATTTTTCAACCATCTTTTTCGTTATTCACGAAACGAGTTAGTGTATTAATATACTTTACTTTTTTATTAAAAATACCAACAATATGAAACTTTTAGAAATGATCATGAGATGATGTCCCATGCAACCAAACGGTTTTACTAGTAATCCAGGATTCATGAGGACATACTCCATATATAACCTTCTTCAGAAGTACCAGCAAGGAAACTTGGTCACACAAGTTGTATATGCAAGTTCTGATGGCAATATACGTGACATGATCGATTTGGTACTACTAGTTTAGAGGGAAGAAAAGGCGGCTCTGAATGGCTGGGAATCGAAGTAATTTGCAGCTTTTATGTTTTTATTCTGGCTAAACTATCAACTCGATTGCAACGAAACTTTACGGGTGCGTTAGATACCATCAGCTCTACATTCGATATTTTTTGGGTTGCTATATCTTTGAAAATGTACGAGTAATAAGCCATCAACTTTCCCCCAGTTATTGCTCTAGACTGTACTTTCTGCCTCCAAAACAGATATCAATTGAAAAGGCTTTTCCTTTGTTCCTGTACAAACTTTACTGCAGAGATACGAAACTGCAGCTGAGCAAGATTATAGTTTATTTTATTCAACAATGCCAGTAATTAACCTTTCAAAACCACAATTTTTCACACGGTGAGTATGAGAACCCTTTTTACGTCGTAAAAACAGAATGTACAAGAAGGTGAATGTCAATTGCTACAATTGGAGTTGCTGCATTCTTCACTGAACCCAGCAGTTACCTGATTTGCAGCAGTCGAAGCAGCCAGAAATGTCGGGTAAGATGGAATCCAGTAATTCAGCGGGAGTTTGACTTCGCAAGGCGTGTTCCAGTAAGCAGCCACTGCTGGAATTCCATGAACAGGTCCTGGAAGGATGAACCGCCGAGGAATGTTCGGTACTCCGAAGTTGGGCTGCAGTGGTACACCGTTGCAATTCTTGCTGTTTTTCAGATTACAGTTGTTCAGTTCAACTTTCTCTTAAACCGTGATTGCGTTGTTTAATTAGTTGGGAGTTAAGATTTAAACGTGTCCACAGTTCTTCGCCGCCCTCTGGTTTGTTGGTAAAAGTGATTAAAAAGCCCCCCTTGTTGCCTTTTCCCCTATAAACAATATGATGAGCCACTTGTTGCTCTCTGCCTGATAAACCGATAAGTGAATGCGCCGCTTCTCTTTTTATCACTTCAACAAACATTCGACCAATCTCTCCTTACAGTTCTTACTGTTCGAACCCCGTTGCTCAATTCTTGTATTCACACACACAAAAATTTGTCATTTTTTGGTCTTAACCAAGAGGATGAATTCCGAATGGCGGGAGAGTTTACTATAATTTTTTTTTAGAATTCAACAATTTATGTTGGCTAAACTTACAAAGCGATTGAAACGAAACTTTACCCCGAGATTAAGTACTAGTTGCTCTACATTCGATATTTTTTTGGCTGCTCTAGCTTTCCAAACTTGGGAGTAACAAGCGATGAATCTTCTTTGTTTCGCTGTACTAGTGGATCCGAGTATGATGTTATTTTACCCTCTGCCAATAGGAAATACTTTGCTTGGTATCTGTCTATCTGATTAGGGAGGCGGGAGGCGGGAAAAAAGAGTTGAAAGTTGGTTCATCGGCGTCGTATTGAAACCGTTATCAGTAGCCAGCTGGGAAGTTTGCGCGGTAGCCGCGCTGCTAGCAGACGAGTCGGCAGTGTAACAAGAGTACACAGCGGCATCGTTTGTCACCGATTAACTTAATCAACTGGCGACAATGAAACGCTTTGTCTCATTTATCACCACCTCGCCCCATGTGACACTGAAACACCATTAAAATACCCTTTGCGTTTTTTTCAATTTAAAAAATAAATAAAACTCACCTGTTTTCACGGCAGCTCTCTCGGAAACCTTTAGCGAACGGGTTGCTGGCGATTTTCAGTCGCGTGATCTGCCCAAGAACCAATCAGGATGTAAGACGATCAAGATTATAGCCAATGAGGAGAGTGGAAGAATCAGATGGAGAGTTTTAAAAACCTGTTGATTTTGATAAGCCGTCACTGTAATGAACTGCGTCTCTTCGAAAGCGAAACAGAGCGCGTTTTGAGGGTCCACGTGTCCTCGCCATTTCTCGTCGGTCATCAGCTCTTCACTGATCGGTTGAATGTAGACTTTCGGTTGATACTTGTGCATCGAATGCAGCGATATCTGATTATAATTTAAAGCTAATTAAGTTAATGAATCAGAGGAAATGGTTATCGATTATACTGACCAGAGAAAGGGATTGAGGTTTCCTGCTGTTGGTTAACTTGAGTTTGTCGAAAGCGATGCACGATTGAAAGTTCCAGTGTTTGCCCAGTTGAGGTCCCTCGCCGTGAATGTACCGGCGGTTGGGCTGCGGCAAGTCACCAGGACCGGCAACTGCCCATTTGGAGCTGTTCAAAATACAGAATCCCTAATAATGCACTGATGAAGTCTGCTTTTATCATCGACATTCATCATTTCTATAAATTTTCGTAAGTTAATGTTACTTAAAGTAAAATATTTCGAGGAATTAAGTGTAAAATTGCGAAATATCCGTTGACGAAATCTTACAGATTGCATCATCTTCATGTCAATCAAAGTCCTTAGCCGCGTGGTTATATGTACACCTAACACAAACACTAACAAAATATGCAAAACAACAATCTTAATTTTAGTGATACAGTTCATTCATCATACCTCTGATATACATATCGATATCGCCGATCTCCAACAGGATCGATATCGACGTAAATCAAGTAGTACAGATGATCCTGCAGACCTTGAACGTTGATTTTCAGCGACGGAAACATTCGCCTACGGAAATGAATCTTCATTGACTTTCAACCAATCACACAATTTTCCCGGGTTAAATCTCTAGGTGATGAATTTACCGGCCGGCTTTGGTGATAATCATCTCAGTACCCAACTTATGGAACTGCAACCACAAATCTCGCCCTACAAGTTCCACGCGAAGCTGTTCCTTCAGAAACGCAACTCTTCTTGGAGCTTTAGTGGAAACTGGAACGTCCACTTGACTGTTTTTCCTCTTGTTGGTATTTGCTAGAAGGTAATCGACGGAAAAAGCTTTCGCTTTGTCACTTAACTGACTCGTTTCGGCCATCTCAGTTCTCTTGTTGGGATCTATCGACGGCGAAACTGAAGCGTCGGTGATGTAAAACTGTTCCAGCGTGTGGAATTGTTACGTGTGCGACAGTTTTTGGCAATTTCTCGGGGGACTTAGAAGAGTTTCCTCAATGGCGGATATGTGTGGAGTGATTGACAACCCGCCCCTTTTGCCAGTCAATCACCGACATTATTGGCTCAGCGGTAAACGGAGACATCAAAGTTAAAGCTGATAACGATTCGCTCTCCCAGAGATAATCGACCCAATGAACACGCCTTCTTGTTTCTATCTCTCTATCTTTATCACGAGAAGTGCGCAGTCTTGGCAAAGTTGCGGAAAGTTAAAGTTTACTGTCGTTAAAGTTAAAAATTAATCAATCAGTTACTGAGCTTGGAGCGCCGCCATGAATTAAAAACTACCTTGTTAATTTGTTGGTTTATTTATTAACTTGATCAAATGTTAAGTACACGAAATCTTATTATGATAATTGAAAATTTTGCAATTAAAATTACTAGAACGATCCTGTTATGTTAACTAAATTAAAAGCAATTAAGATAGAATTATGTGTTAGTTCCTTCAAAAGCGTCATTCAATGATGGTATCCAATAAAATATTGCAATTTAAGATAATCATAATAATAATAAATAACTTTCCTTATTAGTAATAACATTATAAAAACGTTACGTGGTCAGTTACTGAACATGGCATTGTATAACAATAAGTAGAGTGAAACTGGTTGAATGAAAATGTTTGCTAATCACAAAAAGATTCCACGAGAATAATGTTTCTTCATAAATTAATTTGATACCAACACATGCCCGAAGAACTCGTACAGTACTTTAACCGGAACGTAACTTAAAGATTATTAATTTAGAGATTCTTAACTTCTATTACTAGAGGATTCTTTAGGCGGTAATTATAATTAACTTTTAATACAACTTACATACCTTTAAAATTTCCGCTCAACTATTAGAACATTCCTTAATGACAATTTAGAGATGGATAGATAGGCACATAGATAGATAGACAGAGAAATAGATAAGATAGACAGACAGAAAATAGATAGATAGATAGATAAATAGAAAGATAGATAGATAGATAGATAGATATAGAGACAGACAGATAGATAGACAGAGAGACAGACAGACAGATAGATAGACAGAGAGACAGACAGACAGATAAATAGTTAGTTTTATAGACAGATAGGTAGATGGATAGGTAGATGGATAGATAGATAGATAGATAGATAGATAGATAGCTAGACAGAAAGGTAGATAGATAGACAGACAGATAGTCAAAATCTTGGTAGACTGCAATAAGTTTTGGGCTTGAAATAGCGCCGGTGGTGTCACCTTATTCTGTATTTGTCATCTCTTGCATCGAATTTAATGTCTGAAGTATTATGTTTTTAACTGTAGTATGATTTGGGCGATCGACCGCTAGGGTGAAACGACAGCAGCGCCATCTGCTGGTTCAGAAACGCTTAATCTGACTGTTTTTTCAATCCTTGTTGTGTTTCGGTTTTCATTAGACATCACCGGAAAAAAACTACGAAAGGCTATTGCCCCAGAAATTCTTTTTGCCTATGGGGCTATATTTAACTAACAATGCACTTCTTAAGGGCAATTTTTAATCCAATGTTAGGACCGTCATATGGAGAGGATTTTTAGCCAGCTGCATCATAATTTGAAGAAGGCAACACTATCTTTGGCCTTGACCAAGGGAGTATCTATTGCCACCATTACTGCAACCGAACCAAACGACGATCTACAATTTAAACAGTAAGCGCTTGTAATAGATCAAACATACCTGGCTTTCAACCTTAAAACTAGATGTTAGTGATGTCATCTAGAAATGGTACTTATACGTCAAGAAACAATGTATCCATCTCAAGGCTTAGGTTTATTACCCGCCTCTAAACAGAATAAATTAATCCCGACTTATAGGCTAGGGGAGCTGGCTAACTTGGGGGAGGAACTTACTTAGCTACCAGAACGTAGACCCAACAGGAAAGGCAAGAGGGCTATGTTAAGGTTAATGTAATGTAATAAGAGCATTTGTTAAGGGTATGTTAAGTTAGGCTAGGTTAGCTCAAGCTGGAATGGGTTATTTTGGGTTGAGTTGGTTAGGTTAGGTTAGGTTAGGTTAGGTTAGGTTAGGTTATTAGGAAATAACCCGCCGACCTACGATCTCGAGTTCTGTAGCAGGTCTTTTAAACTAGACAACATACTAGTGAAACAGAGCTATTTAGGGGATTTCACAGAGAACAAAGAGTTTAGCCTAGGTTAGGTTAGGTTAGGTTAAGTCGGAGTAGGCTAGGCTAGATTGGGCTGGGTCTCGCGTTAAATTAAGTTAGGTTAGGTTAGGTCAGGCTATAGTTAACGCCCGCCGATATGGTTTTCTGGATTACTAAGTCTCTTATTACTAGTTTAATTACTAATTAGAGATGCTAAGGAATTACTATATTCTATAGGGTGCCACTACCACTCCATAGAAGTTAAAGTCCAAAAGGAGAGTAAGCCGATTGAAGTAATATAAACTAATCCATAAAATTTAAAAGTTAATTTCAGCTTCAATTTTCCAATACACTCGTTTGTTTGCAGATTGCAATAGCTGGAAGAAATTAAGATCGTACGAGGACACGGGACCCTCTCCTTTGAAGACAACTGCATCTAAAAGCTCAGGTTGGGGTAGGTTATAGGTTAAGTTATAGGTTAGAGGTTACGGTAGGTTAGGATAGTAAATGATGCAGTTTAGTTCCTGGATGCCGCATGCAAAATTCAGACCAAATTCAGATGTCTGCTACCCCGTTCTATAGTCTTGAGGTTTCAGTATAACTTTCAGCATGCTGGAATCAGTTTCAGTACGATTAAGCATGCCTAGCAGCAGGTCGGACTTGGGCCGTTTTTCCTCAGTTCTCTTACATTCAGCATGTAACAGCATGCGATTCAGGGCATGCTGAATTTGGCATTGGAATTGCGTACCTAAAGTAGAGTAACTTTAGTCATAGACTTTACTTGTAAATATAGTAAACCCCAACGCTTTACTTGGTTGATTCATTCAGTGCCGTAAAGAGTCATAAAGCCGTCCAAGGTTTGCACAGCGAGGCCGCCCCCCCTCCTCGGTGTACCCTTTAAATAAACTAGTTTTTAATGTTAGTCAACCTATGAACGCAATGCGTTCCATGTCAAATCAAACTAGTTTACAATGTTAGTCAACCAACGAAAGCAAAACGTTCCATTTCAAATCAAGATAGTTTATAATGTTAATCAAACTATGATCGCAATGCGTCCCATGTCAAATCAAGCTTGTGTACAATGTTAGTCAACATATGAACGCAATCGACAACAACTTCGTCTTGCCGCCCCCTCGCTCGGTGCCACCCAGGGGCGCGCCACCCGTACCTTCGTTACGGCACTGGATATTCATTCACTTTTTGAATTTGTGAAACTAAAAGCCTCTTCCAGTATAGTTAGCTTGGTAAACTGACGCATGTGTGACACATGGGTATGCGATTGAGTCATCCAGTGACTCAATTGATTCATCGTGGGTCCACTTCCGACTTCCGTATAGTTACGACGATCATGGTAAATCACTACCCCACGGCGGAAATCCTAAACAGCATCTTTAAGTGAAGGAAAAACATGAAATGCTGATTGTGAATAATTCCCATGCTGTTATCAGCAATGGCGAAGGTAGGTGTGGTTCAATTCCAACTTGCAAGTATTTAAAGTATATTGACATTACAATTATACTGAACGGAACTTCAATTCAAATGAACGTTTATTTTTCTTCAAAAAACGCTTAGTCATTGTATTAGTGTGAAGAACGGCCACTTCAAATCCGTGGCATCGCATACCGTCAACATAAAGAATGTAACAGAGTGCTTCCACTTATGGTACATTGACATTAACCGAATGGATGTCTTGCAGTATCAAAAATTAAATGTGTAATCGAACCATAAACGTTATTTCTTTAAACCAATATTTATTATCAACTGCTACGTCAATTGCAACTTGTTGTACTGACATACACCAATCAAGAGTATTTTATTTACCGATATGGTTAACCAATCAGTATCAATATTCTAATTCTATTAGCATCCTTGTGTGTTTTTTTTAATAGAAAAGATCGATATAACTTGATAAAGTATCGATACCGAGTTTTAACATTGGAAAAATCCCTTCGTTCAACTGATTGTTGTGAATTGGGTCTGCTGTCAAAGTTGGTAAACCGTCAACAGAGTGGAAACACTGCGTGAAAAACACGTCGTGTCCCGCAGCAGGTCTGCGCTTGCAGCTGTACAGCACTTTGTACGGGATATCACCAGTCACTGACCGTTACCGGTGGGTAGGAAAATAGCCTTTAAGGCTGCGTTCTTCTGGAAGTTAGTTCGCTAGATATATCTGGTTAAACTTAAGGCGATAAAAATGGCGGATCAGAATAAAATCATCTCGACCGAGGAAGTCGCTAAACACAAGGACATCAAAAGCGGAGTTTGGATCATCATTCACGACTCTGTTTATGACGTAACTAAGTTCCTGGAAGAGGTAAGTCTGGTGTGTCACACGTGAAGCGGTAACTGCGATTAACGCGCGTCTACATGTATTCCAGCACCCCGGCGGTGAGGAAGTCCTACTGGAACAGGCAGGGAAGAACGCGACGGAATCTTTCGAGGACGTCGGGCACTCTACCGACGCCAGGGAACTGATGAAGGACTACAAGATCGGAGAGCTCCCCGCTGTATGGACGGCGTTTCTCATCTTTTAATAATTATAACACCGTGAATCATTTCTGTCTGTTTCATGCAGGAGGAAATCAAGAAGATTAAGGAGAAAAATCCCAAGGACTGGGGCACCGACTCTCGGGAGGCGGGCGACAAAGGGTACGTATGCGCATGCGACAATTAAGTGCGACAACATTTCATAACTTTTTGTGTCTCAACACAGTTCGATGAAATGGGTACTGGCCATCGCCCTCGGTCTCGTCGCTTCTCTAGTTTACCGCTTCTACTCATCCTCCAAGCAGTAGTGGGCGTCACAATCTGTTGCGGGACCGTAGCAGTGCACAATGTCTAACGATATCTAACGTTCCAACCTGAACTAAATGTATACCATGAAAGAAATGTCAGTTTTTTAAAAATATATAAACGAGATAGAAGCTTCAGGACAGTTGTATTTTTTAATTTTTTTTTATTGGTTGACTCGAATTTTACATTTTTATTTCAATTTTACAAGGATTATTGAAAGTTTTGTCGAGGGAGAAATGAAGGAAATAAATTCAGGAAAAAATTAAATGCGAGCAATGATTTGAACTAAGACGTCGATATCCTTTCTAATTTCCCTTTTTTTTTAAACACGAAATTGATAGAATTTTTTTCATTTCCTTCAGTTTTTACGAACGAACCTCTGCCGAGGCGTTTCGGTGGTTGTAGTTCACTAGACGCTTTCCGACGAGATACCTACAAAAGTAAAACCGCTAATGTATATTCAAATTACGCAATTAAGTTGAGATGATTTTTACTTGTCGTTTTTAATATGTTCATAGAGTCTCTTAAACTGTCGCATTTGCCAGAGCATCACAAGGGCGGCCAGAATGAAGATGACGCAGCACGGGTAGACACGCCGGGACACCACGGCGCGGGTCTGCGGATTCACAACTGGGGCGGGGGGGGGGGGGAAGATTACATAATTAAATACCAGAAACAGGTTTGATTTTAATTCAAGTTAAGTAAATAGTAATTAAACGAAATGTTATTACCAAAGAGGGGAATAATCGAGTGAGCGATGGCGTAAGGGACAGCCAGCGCCAATCCGACGCACATCAGCGCCGGAATGGCCAACTGCCACATGACGAAGGATAAGTTCATCCGCCGCAATCCGTCCTGATACAGCTGTACAACCAGTAACGGGGTAATTACTTAACTTAATTAATTTAACTGTTAAATTTAAACGATTCTTTAAAAAAATTAAAAGTCAATCGTAAATTTTCAATGTAATAAAAGAAAAGGCAAATATAAAGCTGTTAACTTAATTATAATTAATAAGTTTACATAGTAATTTGATAAAGTACCTGCTCAAGGGCCTGTTTCAACCACCAATCGGGCGACATCATCGTCACGGCGCACACAATCTTGGTGTAGAGGACTCCCAAGCACCAGTTCTGTTTTTCAGTCATTTTAATTAAGCCATTGATTAAATTTCAATCCGATTCAATTAACCCAAAACCTTAAGTTAAACTAATTAACACTGGCGTTACTTCAATACTGAACTAAGTACAATTAAAGATAATTAGATCAAAACAGAGCAGTCTTAAATAAACTAGATTTCAATCGATTAACATCAAACACTTCAATTAGCCTAATTCAAAAATACGAATGAAATCGGTGCTGCTTCAACGCACAAATGAATAAAATTAAAGTTAAAGACGTTCTATTAGCCTAATTAATTACCATAAAAAGGCTGGCCTCTACTTTTAGTACTTAAACGAATAATAATTAAAGATAGATAAATGTAAAATTCAGCAGTCTTCCAAACTTGATTTCAGTCATTTTACATAAAACCTTCAATTAACTGTCATTAATTAACTAACTAAGCATTGGCGTCTACTTTAGTATTCGGAATCACTATAATTAAAGATAAGTAAATGAGACATTAAACAGCGATATCAATGTTCACCTGTTCAAGAAAGAACAACGGCGACTGATTGGTCCCGACCCTCAGCGGCACCACCACGACCAGGTCCAGGAGCAGGCCGAACAGGAGCGGGATCACGCCGAGCAGCAGCGTAAAAGCCAGCGCCGCTTTGCTACCCTGCTCGATGACATTTAAATCCGTAATAATATCCATACTGTGCAATTTCCAATAGCTAATTAATTATTTATTATTATTATATGCTATCCTGTTCCCTGTTTAGTACAGTTCAATCCACTAAAGTATTCAACAATAACTTTATTTCTTGCCCACATAATAATTCCACCCGTTTTCCTATCGTACAAATTTTACTCGTCATGTTCAATGGGATAATTTAGATTCAAGGCTTAATTACTGTTTTTAATAAGCCTAAACTTAATGTAATCAATGTTAATTACAATTACAGCCCGTAAATACTACACATACGTTTACATGTGGACCTATTTGTAACCCAAATAATAAATCCCACTCGTTGCAAAGCACTATTCCATCATATAATGTTTACCCGAAATGTTTCACGGGATATCCCCGAGACAATGCCTAAATACTCGTTTTAGTTAATTTAACTATAACGTCAAATTAAAGTTAAATTACAATGACAGCCCAGACTCTGAGTTTGGTGTAGAAGGCCCTCCAGCCCTGCGGGGCCCACGAGGCGGCCAGACTGGCTCCCCGCAGGACCAGCCAGCAGAAGTAGAGTCCCGTGAAGGCCGTGTAGAGCTCGTGGTGCGGCCCTTCCCCGTAGAACGTCCTCATCAACAAGCGGCCCATGCAAACTAACCACAAATAAATAATTAAATACATTTTTTTAAAAATCCAGCAATTAAAAATAATTCATTAGTATTTAAAAAATATGCGGGCTTTATTAGATAAAATTAAATTTTATGGGAGATGAGAATAAAATGCGACTGAAGTTACCCGGCACTGTCAAGAAGACGGTGCTAGACACCGACAGACTAACGCAGGTAAGACACAGCAAGGCGAAGATCCTGACGGCAAATAGTTGTGGCTTAATGAACGGCTGGAATCCTGCCGGACCCTCCCTCTGCAGCAGCGCTTGATGGGCAGCACCTTCAATCCAAATTGATTAATTTAATTCATTAATAACATAACTTCATTTCTTATTACATTAACTATTACTTAACATAGTTTACTAGGCTTTCAAATTGATAACTGATAATTAATGGCTTGAATAATTAACATGAATTTCATGTTAATAACGTCGACTATAGTAACTTCATATAATCACTTATTGTAATTTTCATTAATTTACTATAATAATTAATCTCCTTAATAGCGTTAATTAGTTCCTTGATATAATTCACTTAATGATAACTGATAATAGAGACATGAATAAGTATAAACTGTTCAGTTGTAAATGAATAAAGTTACAAGTTAAATTCAACATCAATTTTAGTTAATTACCGAGACCGCCGTTCCTCAGTCCCGCAGCGAGTCCCATGTTGATATCCAGACCGGCCGCCGGCGCTGGTTCGTCCCGCGGTCGTCCGGGCTGGTTTCCTGCATGCGCCTGCCCACCTCCAGTCTAAACAGCAGCAAGCATTTACCAGTTACTTCCTAATTTACTTTTAATGATGCTAACTTTCTAGCCTTTTGTCAACCTACTTAACTTAACAGTCAATTAACCATCACAAATTAATTACTAGTCTTTTAACTAAATTCGAATAGACATATAAATACATTGAAACCGAGTATCCAATAAAAAGAATGCAAGTTAGCATTGTCGTAAGTTAATTCTGAATGAGTTAACACTAATATTGATGGATTAAGAAAAAGAAAGAAAAATTTGGCAATAATACCTCGCTGGAACTGGCAATGTCACCGAGCAGATAGGACCGAATACCCAGAACATAGGAGACTGCAACACACCAGGCCTTGAGTGCTGCCAGAAGCCACTGTCTGGCGTGACCTTGTTCCAGCAGGCACGGCATGATCACCTGCAGTAGGAGCAGCTCCAGCGAGTAGGCCGAGACGTGCGTTTCCCTTAAAAACAAAATTAAACATTATTTTGTGATTACTACTAATTTATAAAAAAATATAATAATAAAATAACTAATTAATCATAAATTATGTTTATAACTCATTACATTCTTATAAATTTTTTACACTATACATATTGTTATCGTTTATACATAAATTATTATAAAATGTTATTATCTTACAATTTGGTACTTTATTATTACTACTGTCATAAACAGACAACTGAAACTGATAATCTTATAAAACGGAGTTAAACTTAAAACTAGGATAATAATACGGAAACTAATTAAATAACGATAATCGCGATAACAAACTAAACGCTAAATTAAACCCAGCCAATAAATCAAACGCAAAATAAAACGAGAATAAAAATAACGTTAAAGTACAAATTAAATTTTTTAAAAAATTAATTTTCTACGAAAGAAAAATCGAATGAATTGAAAAACAAATTACGTGGAGCTGGCAATATAGTAAGGAAGGACGTTTGGCATCGCCCACTGGATTACACGGATCGGCACCCAGAGCATGATGAACACGATCGTCCCGAAGATGACCAAGGAAGCGGCAAACTGTCTCAAATGTCGCAGGATCGGCAAGTGGATCATCTACGCGAGAAGAACAACTTCAATTAATAATAACTGAAATAAAATAATTAAAAAATACCCAAGAAATTGAGATTTCTTTAAAAATGTAAAAATATAATATAAATATATAAAACGCCAATAATAAGTCAAGCAATTTATCAATCAAATTGTACAATACAAAATGCGTCATTTAAATTTGAAATCAACACAAAATATGAGAGAGAGAAGTTAAAAAATTAAATTTTACCTCTTGGACCGGATTGAAATCAGGATCGTTAAGGTTGCGTAAGAACCACAGGACTCCCGGGCGTAGGACTTCGCGCAGAATCAGCACAAACGAGGCAAAATAGAAAACGCACAGGATGCCAACCAGCCAGTGAAGGAACATGGACGTCCCCGGTGCCACGGCAAAACTCTGCAGGCGATCCTGAAATCAAATAATAAATTACAAACTTTTTTCAAAACAAAATGTAAACAATCATTACTATTTTAACAAATTTTAAAGATCAAATAAAATAATAAATACTAAAACTAGAGGAACTAATAAACGATAACCCTTAACTTGTGCAAAAAATGGTTACCAGTCAATTAATTAAAAAAAATAACTTAAAAATAGGAGGAAACCTTGAGAGTTGCGTTAACGAGCGGCAGGCCGCATATATCGAGCCACCAACCACAAACAATGGGGAAAACACCTATCTCGGCCACGGTGAGTAGAGCCACTTTGACCACCACGTAGCAGAGTCCCAAAACGCGTTTCGGCCTGCAATTCAATAGCCATTTATTACTAAACAATGAAAATAAATAAAAAATCTGTTTACATTCAAAAACATAATTAAAAACAGGAAATGAATTAAATTTGATAGCAATACCGTTAAGGTCAATTACACTGCTAGTGATTAAACGAACTAATAAATTGCACTAGACATTCGGTTATTCAAATGTTAATAACGATCATATTGAATATGATTAAAACGGGATCAAAGTGCCATTAAGGTTAACTAACAGCTGCTACTGATCCGTGAATATTGGATTGAATTTAATTGAAAACTTGGAATTTTAACTGATAGTCGTACTTTCGCAAGCGAAGAATAGAGGTGACGGCGTGCAGGATCAACAGACACAGTCCAATGACGACATAACCGCACAGCGTCGTCAGCAATCCCTCAAAATGGCACGTCGATACCATCTCCTTCAGCTTAAAACCCACCACGGTGAAATGGCCAATATGATACGGACAGAAAGCTACCAATTTACAAAAAAATTAAATTAATAAAGAAATAAACCTTAGAGGGTAACATTTCCAAATCGGTTTTACCAAAAACCAGGATAAACAGAGTGTTAAGCGACGCCACCCAAAAGACGTGTTCGAGAAACACCAGCGAACCGTCCAGTCCGAGAAGTCGCTCCCAAGTCAATTCTTCAGCAGCGCGATCCCATTCCATAGGATTCCAATTACCGTCATCCTGAGCCTTTCCCCCCAAAAAAATTAAAATTAATAACTAAATTTTAACAGTAAAATGATAAGAATGTATGTTAAAACGGTTACCCCGTTAACAGCAGCAGCAGCAGCTACAGCAGCCTGAGGTTCGGGCTCCGGTTGGGGTGCCGCGGGGGGCTCGCCCTCCTGCCCGATCTCGTCATTGGCCGGCTGATGGTCAGGTTCGGGTACTTCTTGCAACGGCTGGTCGGCTTCGTTGGGTTCCTCGTTGGGCGCGTCTTGTTCCAACCAGTCAGGGCCCCCGCCGTGCAGGATTTGCTCGCGGAGCCAGACGAGCCCGATGAACGCGCACAGCGTGCAGAGAACCACCACACAGCCGTGTAGAATGTCGGTCGCTACGTTTTCCCTTTATAACAGAGATTCGTATAAAAAGTCACATAACACCGCTGGTTTCATTGCGGCGGGATCACTTACGACGAAAGCATGTCGAGCGGGAGGGTCAGCACGGAACTGACCGACCCGGTGAAGAGGCAACGGTAGATCCTGCAAGCCGTTAGCGGGACGATTCCGAGCCAGGCCATGGCAACCAAAGTATAGTGAAGCCAGAAACGAACGGCTCGGGCCAGGCTGGAGACCAGACCAGAGAGGATATCCTTTAAGGGAAGACGCTTTGGCATGTCAGGTGAATAGACTGCACCAGGTCAAAGGTTATCGTATAATAGAGGTTCAGCAACTGGACATGTTATTGAACTTACTTGGGGTGAATGAAAACCGGTAATTGCAAAGCTCGCAATACTCCTTCCTCGAATAGCGCAGCCACTGGACGAGACATTCCTGGTGAATGAATTTAATACTTCCGGTGCAAATACAGGGGTGAAAGAGCGGCCGCTCCGGTGTACCCTCGCAGCGACAGACTCGGCAAATATCTGCAGATGAACAAATATGAAATAAAAGCTGAAACTATCACTCTTTCTCAACGTCACAAACGCAGAAAGCGTAACGACAAACTTTCTCCTTTTCAAAACTACGTAGCAGCAAACTTGATAAGGTCGTATTTACCAACTTGTTGAGATTCGTCCATATTTACAAACGCAGCATGACATGAAATTGTTCAGGTCAAGGTTATTTCAGGATACTTCTCCTCGTCGTATTGGAAATATACTGTCCGAATAAGGATCAGTTGAAACACAACGATTATATTAGACCTGTAAAGCAAACCTTTTGCGGAGTTATACGAACCCAACAACTGCAGCTATGATGAAAATATGTGAAGGGAACCCAACAAACATTAGGAATCGATTACTGCAGGGTGCAACGGAGCCTTTCCTTAATAATCGATATCGATATCGATACGTAAAACTTATTTTAAAAATTAACTTTTATTTTATAACCATATTGCTATTGCGCTATACTAAATTTAATTAGGGAGAGAATTAGTTTGCTAGTCAGCTGAGTAGTGGTTTACGTTTTGGTTCTAGCATAGCTACTAATGACTTTCTGCACACTGTTGGGCGTTCGTGCGTTTAATGCAAACTGAGTAACGCGCCACTACTGACCGAATACCATGTTGTAATGACAGGTTATTGTTTACAAAAGTAGCAGGACTTGGAGACAGAAGTTATTCTTCCATTTTGTTACGGCTAACTGAAGAAAAATGCTGCCCGGTATTGGAATATTCATTGGCAAGGGCACGATAGTTAAGGTTTTGGTACCTTATCTTAAAGCCAAAGGCTTCAAAGTAGATTCCGTCTGGGCACAAACTTTGGAAACTGCCCAGAGCATAGCACGGGAACTGGACATTCCGTTCTACACCAACCGGGTCGACGACGTCTTATTAAGGAAGGAAGTTGATTTAGTAATCATAATGTGTCCCCCGATACTCCACGCGCAGATAGCAGTTAAGGCACTGGGGATCGGGAAGCACGTTCTGTGTGATAAACCCGGCGGCCTGACTCAAGGAGAGACTTTTAAAATGGTGCACGCGTCTCAGTATTACCCGAGTCTTATCTCCGTCATAGCATACAGTCTGCGCTACTTACCGTCGTTTCAGTTTTTAAGGAACGCCATCAAAGATAACTTCATTGGAGATGTCACATTATGCGATATTCACATGAAGATGGGTTCGCTACTCGGAGACACGTAAGTAGAATTATGAAATAGATACACGTGCCCGAATTCATTTGTTTTCCTGTTGCAGATATGACTGGACCGCTGAAGAAGGCATGGGGGGTGGGGTTCTCTATACAATAGGGAGTCATATCATCGATATAATCAGCGCGATAATCTTGCAAAAGGCCTTAAGAGTCCACGGTATAGCCAGGACGTGTGGTACGGAAACTCGAAGCATTAGCGGCATTCGCCGCATCACCAGCGATGATTTCTGCACGTTTCAAATGGAGATGTCCAAAGGAACACTGGTAGTTGTCACCCTCAACAGCCAAGTTAACCACAAGAACTTTGATATCAGCTGCGTTATTTCTGGGACGAATGGGCACTTTTTGTACACCAGTGGCCCGAACGGAGGGCAGGTTACGGGGCAGACTCGGGATCATTCCGCGCCTGATGTCTTTCATACCGATACGGACGAATTGGCTTTCCTTCCTTCGTCTATAGTCAACAATGCACCAATACAACCTCATCAAAGACCATATATTAATGGTCTTTTTAGAATGGTAATTACAATACCCAGGAATCATTTAAATACTGCTATACTGTTTATCCATATTTTTGCTAATTTTTCTCCTCCCAGGTTTCTGCGTTAAGAGATGCATTTTCCCGCGTGGAGGACCGAAGCGGTTGGGTCAAAGAGGCCGTCGCCATGGCAGCCACGTTCGAAGACGCCCAGTACGTCATGGCTGTAATGGAGGCGATTCTACGTTCCAGCAAAACCAAAGAGTGGACTCGTGTGGACATATGGACCGAAGAACCGGATCCCGATCCTGCTTTGAGCGCGGCCGTGAGGCGCTCAAATATCGCTGCCGTTTAAGATACTTTCGTGTACCATTTGCTTTGAGTGTACGTATAAATCACATTGAGTTGCGAAATCCGAAGATGCCGACTTTCTTCAACCGTATATTCCTACAGTTGGCCTCAGCCATTTTGAATCTGTTTAAGGAAGCAGACTAACGAAATTAACACAGACTACGAGGAAGGTTTGTTGAATGTTTCTACGGTTCTTCTGAGGACTCCTCCAGGTTAGAAAGCGACTTTCTGCGCTGTTCAGTCATCTTCGAGCCTGGTCGCCCGTACCGCTCCATCCAAGCGTAAGAGTCCAGCGTTATTTCCTTCTTCAAAACAGGGCATCCTGAAACAGTAGTTTTCAGTCACCATCTTGCTAGTTTTCATCTAGCTGCAAAACTTCTTCATGTACCTGTCGGGAGGGTGCAAGTAGCCGGACAGAGGTTAGTTGATTTTGCCTGAATCGCAGGGGAATTCGCCAGATGAAATATTACAGCGTCAGGGCAGTCCGACAAGCGAATCCAAATGTACGAAGCATCCGGCGTATGAGCAATCTGCAAAGATTCTAGCTAGCGTTCAAGGTCATCGTAATGAACCCTAACTAGATTTTA
This sequence comes from Leptestheria dahalacensis, assembly GCA_022114935.1. Classification (NCBI taxonomy): domain Eukaryota; kingdom Metazoa; phylum Arthropoda; class Branchiopoda; order Diplostraca; family Leptestheriidae; genus Leptestheria; species Leptestheria dahalacensis. The sequence goes on along the minus strand of JAIQCU010000418.1, from coordinate 6,269 downwards.
CCCTCTAGCTTTTTTAAGTACTTTTAGTAGTAGTGCTGATTTTAAATACGAAGGTATAACGAAGAAAATCACCTGTGTCACTGGGTTGTTCAGCCAAAAGCAGCTGAGAGAGTTACCGTTGCGCAGATTCCAGATGCGAATTGTGCCATCATCGGATCCCGATAGACCTAACGTTGCGTCTGGAGTCACACTCACGCAGCTGATTCTCCTGCAGTGAGCTTTCAAACTGAGAACTTCACTCCCCGTTGCGGCGTTCCAGAGGATCAGTCGGGAATCGCAAGATCCAGAGATAATTAGCAAGTGTTCCAGGCTGAGGCTCGAATTTGAATAGCACGAGTCAACGCAGGTCACTTGGTCCGTGTGACCTACCATGACCTAGAATAAAGTAATGGATTGAAAGTAGGCGAGTGATAAGTTGGTAAAGCAGACTTAACTTGGACAAGTTTCCCGTTTTCCAGCTCCCACATCTTCAGCGAAGAATCTTTGGATCCGGTGATCAAGTGCTTGTTGTCCGAGGTCAAACATAAGCAGGTAACCTCTGCGCTGTGGTTCACTTCCAAATTTTGCTCCTCTTCAGGTATTAAAGACCAAATCTTGACTCTACGGAGTAAGCAATACTAATTATTTTATGGTAGTGTAAAATTTTATTCTAATCACATATTATTTCCTGACGACCCGATAGCCAGACGATCATTGTTCGTGACATGCAGGTATTTGAATATTCCCTTCCATTGTATTGTTATAGCTCCCGTGCGATTTCGCCACTGTACCAAGTTACCTTTGGCATCGCATGTCAGCACGTGGCCGTTTAGTTTATTAAGTGCAATCATGTGTGTTATTGGTGCATTGTGAGCCTCAAAATGTATGAATTATCTTAGCAAAATGTTGGAGCTGTTACTAAGGCAAATTACAGTGACGCTGGTGAGCATTCCGCCTGTTTCGATGTTGTAAGCCGACATTGTCCCATCTGCTGCAGCTGATAAAACCAAGGAACTGGCCGAGTCGATTGTCACTGCAGTAATTGGCACACTGTGGTTCCATTGTGCCATTCGAGTGAAAGGAACTCTGCAGAGCGTTACTGCCCCATTATCGGAACCTGTATATTGTACCATGACTTGAGGCTTGTAGGCCAGGTTTGTTGATTAACCGAACCCACCAGCGACACTAATTGAACCGTCTTGCGAGATGGCAAGGGCTGTTAGGTTAGATTTAGTTCTTTCAATCTGCAGCTCAATGGGTTGCTTCTCCTCTAAGGGTAGCAGCCACGCGTGGATAGTATCATCAACTAAGCTCGAAAAGTCGTTGTTAAGTATAGGATGGATAGCTGAAAGAAGAAACTTCTTACCTGAAGTGTAAACGAGTCTGCTGTCACGGCCCCTTACGCAGGTTGAAAACGTGCAAGGCGTTGTACTGCCAGGGAATGAATAAGCGAGCTTACCGCTGTGACAGTCATAACAGTGAACGGAACCATCTTCTGCACCTAGCATTGCCAGAGCGTGATTATCGCCCCCAGCAATAGTAGCCTGTCTTACCTACAATTAGATAGTAAGCCTCAGTTATACATGAATCAATGCAAAAGGTGTACAATAGACTTTGAAAGGAAGATCGCTCCACAGTCTCACTCGAGAACCTGTTGTTAGCGAATGTAGCCGAGCCAGACCGTCTTCGCCAAGGATTAATAGGAAAACGTCATCTGACGAGAGACTCGTGTGGCTTGTTGCCACAGAAACTTGGATAATGTTCAGTAAAGTCCATTCATCTACAGACCACAGGCAGACTGATCCGTCCTGGGAGCCTATGTATACCGTTGATACCCATTATTAATGGTAGAACTGCAGACAGAAAGTAAGAAGCAGAATAGCGAATTTGTTAAAACCTGAAATCACAACGTCTTGTCGATGATTTACACTAACACAAGTGACAGGTCCTCGATGGTGGTCGACGCGTGCAACCAGTTGACCGTTCTGCACATCACAGGCAAGAAGAACGCTGTCTTCCCCTCCACTAATGACAACTCCTCTGGTAGGAACAACCGAGTTCACACATAGGACGGGAGCAATATGTTCCCTAAGGTGCCATCTGGTTAACTTTTTATGACAGTTATAGAAAACTAAGCGAGAGAAGAGCAATGGTACCGTATACGTTGCAGGAGCTGACCCGAGCTCAAGTCCCAGATGATCACAGTCAAGTCCACTGAACTGGTAATTAAGTTTCGATTGTCCCGGGTTAGGTGCAGACATGTTACGTGGCCGCTGTGACCTGGTAATTTGCTCGGTTAGCAGGAAAACCGGAAAAGAGTGTCAAAGGACAGATATAATAAGGATTTTGAAGCAGAATAGTGCGGGCGTTCTCGAAAGCTACATAAGTACAGTCACTGAAAATTCAGGTAAAAGTATCCAAGAGAAAATGTAGCAATGCGTGATAATTTAACATAGAAACCGTGGAAGGAAGAGATGTATCGATTATTAGGCAGGTTCCACAGCTGCGGGTCAGTCGTGCCTTGCATAACAACCACCAACTTCTGGCCGTTGTTCGTAATTGCCATAAGCATTATATTGCACGGGAGTCGAATACCTAAAACATGCCAATTAAGGATTATTCTTTAAAAATACCTTTCCTAATCTGTACCTTGGCTTCTCTTTGGAACAACAACGTAATTGCGTGGTACAACAGGGATTAGTATAGGAGTCATAGCTTCAAAGCAAAACTGCCGGGCGCACTGATACAGCTTGCTCACTTTCTTGCTGCGCTCGTCATCTCCTTAACATAAAGTACATGTTCCATTCATAATATTTACGAATCTGAATAGTCATACCAACGAAAGGCTTCAGCATAGCTAGCAACTGTGCTGCTAGGTGGCAAGGAGCCGCGTCTTTGGTAATAGCCTCTGTTAAAAATAAGGTGGCTTCGTACAGAATCCATAGTTCTGAGTCAAGGTACTTCCGAAGCACCTGACGCATTGCGAGTTTCAGTAACAAGAGTGACCCTGTCATCAACGAGCTCTTCCAGACCTGCCAGTGAAAAGCAATATCCTTGGATACAGGGCCAGCGTTTCCTAGATGAAATAATTTGAGAATAAGAGACAGGGTAAAGTGAACTGAATTAGAGTCTATTACACACTGTTTAACGTGCGATTTTACGTACCTTTAAAGATGCAGGTAAGTACTTCTGCCGTATATCGTGCAGAATAAGCTTCGTCTAAGTTCCCTCGTTCTAGCTGTGAGAGGCGGTACGCACAAAACCTGCTTAGCTTTTCATGATTGAGTGGATAACGGTGAAGAATGACTTCAGGAGCGAACGACCAGGACGCTCTGGGCTCTATAAAATCCATAATGCTTCTCTTTAGCTCTTTAGGATCCAAGATAAACGAACGTCTTTACCAAGCAAGCTGCATAAAAGATTAAAATTATCCTTCTCATCTTGCTTCACATCAGCAAGGTAAGCAAGTTCTGACTTCTCGACGTGAAGCATACTTGAAGCGAAAGCACCGAAACGCTCCATCAAACTCGGACCGAATGTTTTCTCCAATGAATCAAGTAATTCCTTGTCCGTTTGTAAATGTTTTTCGTCGGGCACAATCACAAGTTTTTTGCACAAAAGCTTTAACGTAATAGAGCAGTCGTCTTTTTCCGAGTCTCCAGGGCTTTGTACAGAAAAACTCAGCCATTTCTGCTCCAAGTCTCCGCAGTTACTTCGACATGTGCTCACCAAATGGATGTTCGGTGGGATTCGATTAGGTAATGTGTCCTTCCAGTGGTCATTGTCCACTAGGAGCAAATCCATTCCATCCAATATGAAGAGCAGGTGCATTCCTGAAGGAAGTTGACTAGTCAGGCGACTGAAAAGCTCCTCGAGGGACCAGGGAATCACATTGTCAGGAGTCGTATCAAATTTATCGAAAAATTCGTAAAATAAACTGCGACAGATATCGGTAATTGTCAACGCATCGGGTGTTCGTCCTACGTAACGCATTAATGTGACGATCCGAGGGATGTTCTCGGTCATCTCGAAGACCTTACGCGTCATTCCTCTCAAGCCAGTCGGTTGTCCCCGTATGAGGATTGCTTTGCCATTTGTAGATAGGTTGGTTGACTGCACCGTTCCCTCGAGTATCTTTACGATTTGGTTTATAGATGGGTCGCAAAACGTACTGCAGTCGTCTACAAAGCCTAGATGCTCTTCGGTTGTAGTAAAAAAAGTAGCTGATTTCGGCATTTCCTAATAATCAGACACTGACAATGAGGATCAACTACTGTTATCTGGTTCATTTAGTTAAGTAAGTTTGGACAGTTAAGTTTGGAATAGTGCTTCCCAAATCGTTAGTTCTATACTGCACACTGCTTTTGAAGTAGATATACATCTCAACGTATTGTTCACGTAAAGGTAATTTCGTGTATATCGAAGTATTTAAAAAAAACTTCTTATCCTTAAATTTTTGTTGTTTTCAGAAGCTTACTTTGTTTTAGGAACGCTACAGAAAAAGTCTACTTCTCTCCACAGAAATAACTTCCTCCACGCATGTTTACTTAGGGTTCAGACTGTCTGGATAGATTAAATCCCCCGACAGCTGTATTTCCAGCGAACGACAAACATTTATCTTGATTTATTATCAACTCACTTAAAAGTTTTCGTGCGACAATAAAGCGCATGCATCCTGACTGAGAGGAAATTCTAAGATTACGGTTTGTAGTACGATCTGGCTATTTAAAAGCATTTTTGGTTAGTTTTCCTAAACTACTCTACCGTTTTATGCAGAGAACCTCCGAAGCAGAGGTTAAACTCAGAGTGGAAACAACTACAAGAGAGCACAATGCAAAGGGCTTTATATACCTGAGATGACAACGCTGGATTGCGCATGCGGTCTGATTGTCTGGGTTGTCCGTTCAGTTCACTTGCTTCACGTTTTCCCAACTGAAGAAGTAACAAGCTTAGCGGTTATTAACCAATACCGGAGAAGGATGTGAGGGTAATTTTAAAATTCCTCCTTTGTGCATCGCTTATGAGACATGATTTCGTAAGACGGTCTAAGCTGCTCAGGTAACGACTACAACCACGTAATCAAATGGAATTATGGTTTAACCTTTACTTTTTGAAGGTTTTTGGACAAAAGCAAATAAACCTGATTGCGAAAGGTACTATTTACCTCTACTGAAAGATTAAGAAGGTTTTAGTTCCGTCAGCAAGAAAATATCTGTTCTTTAGGACGCTTTGTACCGTAGTACAAACTATATGCCATATTCATGTAGATCCTTTTGCTAATAGCCAGCAGTCTTGTAATAGTGTGCCCGTGTGTCCGTATTTTGATTGATCGATGTTCGCTTATTACTCTTACTCTTGGTTAAAAAAAATTGTTAGATGAGCATATAACTGAGGATTCATGTTCCAAGTCTCAGTGCTGAGACCTAGACTCAGTCCCTCAGTTAACTAGGACGCAATGAAAGACTCGGGTTAGCAGATAAATGGAAGCAGTAAAACAGGAGCATTTCGTGGTTTTTCAGCTACAATGTAAATACACGTCTGAAACCTTTTGCGTACGATTTGGATTAGTCTTAGACAGAAGTTGATTAATCTGCTAACAATATCTGTAAAAAAGTTATTTTACAGTCAAGTTAAAGACTCGCCATGAGCTTTTAATATTGCCAAATTGTTCAAGCGAATGAAAGGTTTTAGTGAAGAGCCTGTTCCGTTTTTCACTTATTCACAAGTCATGATTGTATTGCTTATGGGGTCTCCTACTTTGACTTTACAAAAAAATTAATTCTTTTTAACGGTATCACCCTTATATGTAGCGTTAATTAAGAAGGGGGTCTATATCGTTTGTGCATAATTCTCAGAACGTCATGTAATAGACGAGAACATATTCTTCTTGGGCTATTATGCAGCATATATGATGAAATGAATGGGGCAGAAGGTAGGTAGCAAGAAACCCCAAACAAAAATATGTATTTTCGTTAACTATACCATCGCCTTGGTCATACCATTGTAAAAATGTTTAATCTAATCTAACCATCGGTATGAATGGTCTAGAAGTGCAGATGGAACATGAAAAACGGCATACATGTCACCTGGTACCAAAAGCCTCTTATAGTTTGTACAGTCGCTACCAGGTGGCATCTTCATACCAATCTGAAACCAACTACTTGAACACGTCGCATTATATACGTTTTCCTGGTGCTGAGTAAAATACGGATCGGGGGGCGGGGCACGGATTCGGATCGGGCGTACAGCGAGCGCTAAGCAGAACAAGGTGCGCTACACGCTTTTCATGT
>JAIQCU010000417.1:0-55419 GCA_022114935.1 Leptestheria dahalacensis | reverse complement strand
TCAGAAAATTCAGACGCAGGAGCCTAGCTTCCATGAATTGGCCGGGGTTCGTAACCCGACCAATCCGTAACACAAACGGTATTTTGAATCTCAAACTACATCTGCGAGGCACTTTAATCGAAGCGAACTTTTCCTCTGTGATCACTATGCGTCAGTTTGAAAACTGTGCCGTGTCAGAGCAAAATACGCGTCAGGACAAAGTGCAATAGAAGTTTTAGGAAGAACGAAAAACCACATCATGCGAAACTAACTTTAAAAGCATCGCTTGTCTGCGGGTCGTGGCAAGACGCAATCGTGTTGGCCAGTTGTTCGTGCACAGTAGGAGAGCCCGGTTACTGTAACCACGTTATAGCCACGTTAAAACTTCTCTGCACGTCTACCAAAAAGAAGGGTTTAGTGAGGTGCCGCCAGAAGTATCACATCGTCGAATGGCATTCGGCATGATTTCAGTTGTTCACATTCACCGCGGGTCATGTTAGTTCCCGCTGCAACTCCTCCAGAGAAACCTTTACCGCATTTAATTCGCTTTCAGCCGTTTTCCAGCTCGTACAGCAACGCCAATTTGTCTTTCTTCATATCATCCACCAGAGACAAGAGTTCGTCAACTGTATGTGGAGGTTTCCCTTGGTGCAGTTCGCTGCATATTTCTAGATGGTTTTCCTGAATGGTGTTCTCAGTTAGACGTAACGTTGGGATTTCCGGTGGAAGTTCAAGAGGAGAAGGATCAAACGCGGACTCAGCGCAGTCACCATCGGGCAGAATAAGTTCGGTGTCATCCGCAGGCGTTGCGACCTGTTCGTGTAGGTCAACAGCTCCACTGTTATAAGGTGAAGTTTCAAGTAGTGTTCCACGCTTCTTCGGTGGTTTCCTCAAGTTTGGTTTTGGTTTGAAGTAAAAAATCGAGGGTAAGACGCGTCTGGCCTCAGTTCCCGCTTTCCCGATGGATGGTCATAGCAATAGAAGTCCTTGAATTTGTAGTGCCTCAAACAGATGAGGGTGTTGTTGGTTATCTGCGATTTGAAAAGTCCGTCATTTAACTAGTACACTAACAGATGCTGTTGATAACATTAAACTTACTGTGAAATTTGGTCCAATGTCTCTTTGAATTCACAAGACAAACTGCCTTAACAGTTGTGGATTTTGGGACTTTATGAACCGAAATTCTGGGCCCTTGGCCCCCTTTATTAGACCTCCCCGCGTGTGACTTACATAAAGGGACACAGCAGTAAGGCATTTTGGATAATTGTCGAGATTTTAACGTCTGTTTGACTGAAACAAAAGAAGACAGTTTTCATAACAAACTTATGGCATGACAGCTACTTAGGAACTAAGATGGCGGACGATGCATTTTTTGCACTTGGCCACCAACAGATGGCGTAATTTGGACAGGTCTCTATACCTGTTGTAATTTGAAATTGCTTCTTCTACAATTACGTAACATTTTGTAGACAGATTGATGCTTGACTAACCTGAACGTGCTCCATGTAAACAGATTCCTGGCAGACAGCCGTCTCGACTCTGGGGTCATGTAAGAACTTTGACATTGTTTTCTGCGTGGGTGCAGTAAAGAGAATCGTCATTTTTTATATTTCAATATTAACATTTTGATAATTGTTCAGTTCAAGTCGACGAGTGAAGCGGTCCTGTAAAGCCAGCCGAAAAATCATTTGTTGGTCCACGGAAAAGGATAGAACAGCCGGTTAGTTACTGGAAAAGAAAACAACTGAGTATTAGATTACTTGGATTAACCGACACTGTGCATAATGATGACTGAAGTTTAAAACGAAGGCAGCACAACTGTCGCAATGATATACTACGTATCGAAGATTCAAAGTATCGTAAGAAATCAAAAGAATGGAGTCAATTATAATAACCGGTTACTTCAGCACACAATGACACGTGGACTGGCTGCCCGAGTGGAAATTCCGTGCGACGGCACTAATCCTGGAAAACGTACGGGTCGGCTGTTCCACGACGAGTACCTTGATCCTTTTCACCCGTGTGGAAATCGAGATCATAATTCATTCTTTCTCCGCAGACGTGTGACAAGCATCGGGATGCAGACTCCTACAACTAAACAGACGTGACGGGTGATTAATAAAGGCGACACAATTTGAGGAAGTTGTTTTTGAAGATGGTTTATGATCTCTACCTGGTCCACGGAGATGTTTCGGCGCCAACGACGGAGAGGCTATCGGACGATGGGCACACGATCCACGTTCCTCTGCCTCTTTTAAACCGTTCATCCTCCTTAAGCAATTATTGTACTTTTACTTTAAAATAATAAGATTTAAAAAGATAAAATTTTGCGACCATAGAAGGTGTAAGTTATGAATTCACTATTAAGACTGTGGAGCTGCCCCGCTGGTGTCGTGGTTAAGGCGTAGGTCTCCAAGCGGAAGGTAAATCTGGAGTGTTCACGGTTCGAGTCGCGGTTGCAATTGTATTGGCAAATAACGAAATAGGCGTTCGGCTAAACACACCACACCGCGATAGAATTAGCGCATGATTAACATGTTGTTCAGACGTACACTTTTGATGTCAATTTGACAGACGTGAATGTTAACGCTATATAATACAAAGCTCAAATGAGCACGCGAGCTTATAGGTCTTCTCGGCCAATGTTTACAACTAGGTCTATAACACAATAAGTACAATCCCAATTGAACCGTTTCGTGAGTAAAACTAAGGGGCCCTTCACACTAACTGTTTAAATCGGGATAGACAGAGACAGTGGTATTTAAACGGAGGGCGAAAAGTTTGCCAGAACGATATGTGACACACACTATATGAATCATAAAAGTTTCAACAAATTAGAAATTAGTTCATTAGAAAAGGTAATTACAGTTAGCTGCTCTTGTTTACATGTACATTAAACTTTATATCTTGTCGGTGTTATCTATAACAATTGGATCACTACCCTCTGAACACAGCAAGAATCTATAATGAATTGTACACGAAAACATTGTGATGAAAGTTAGTATATTTATTTAGTGATCTATAATAACAGCGTGAAAAGTTATCTTTGACGTAAGGCATGCTCCCCGTGGATGCTTCCTTCCTTAGTTTGTCGATCAGCCGTGACGGGAACAGTGCGGGTGTTTCTTTAGTCGCTACGCTGATCCTTCGCATCCTTCACGCCTACATCTTGTCGAGATCTCGTCCTTGTAGAGTTCTCCTCACGATTCTGCACACAGCTAGACCAAAGGACGAAAAGAATGCTGAATCAGTTGGAACACCTTCGGAGGAACCTGCAATGTAAGCAAACTGTCGACTTACTCGGGCTGTGTGACGATGACGAAGCATTGCATTATACAGGAACGCAACTCGGAGGGCTACGGCATCACACTAAATAGCAACTTGACACAATAACATATCGAATTCTAAAGCAAGTCTTACTAACTGTACTGCAAGCGTGCGCTTCCACGTGTCCCGCAAAACCAAAACAAACGGCTGACGGGTAGGCCAACCGTACAAAGTTCCGTAACGTACCGCTAGGTGGCGTCTTGGTTACACACTAGATATTCATGTTCAGTCATCCAGATTAATTATTTAGGTTTGATAGCTAGCTACTGTGATACTAATACTGCGAATGGCCAGAGTTATAAACCGAAATTCATATGTATGCAATAATTGTAGACAAGCTATTAACAGTTTCATAATAGCTATAAACTTTCTATTTTTATTAAAACCAAAACGGACTACTAGCTTTACAAATCGAGCTACTAGCAGGTAAACAGTCACAGTTCTAGTAGCATTGCTACTGTCCTGTAAAAAAACTTAGTGGTACCGTACTGCAGGCACGTGGCTATTAGCATAGCACTACTAACGCTACTAATACTACTTCCACTTTAGTAATGCTACTACTATTGCACATTACTAATACTAGCACTGCTATTACTAACAGGCTACTGCTACGAATACTAGTGTCTGCCCCATACATTTATAACTAGTGGCAATCCACAGGGTGCTATTTACTACCAGTGCTCGTGCTACTAGTAAAGCTCCTAGTGCTTGTAGTAGTAAGATCATTACAACTAATGCTCTTACTTTTATACTATCGCTACTACTTTTGCTAGTATTAGCAATAGCAAAACTAGTACCACTGCGTGCACACGTCAAAATTCTACAGTAGTAACGAATACAGTACTGTTGCTACTACTGCTACTAACAGTGCTAATAGTAACACCACATCGTACCAGCAATGCAAACTTCACAGTTAAAACTAAAATGTATTGCTACTAGTACTAGAATAGCTTCTAGTGCTAATATTAGTAACAGTAAGACACTAAACTTTTCCCTCGGTACAAGTCTACTGGTAGCAATTCACTAGTTCCGATCAGCATGTAACTAATACTACGACTACTATACTACTTCTTTCATCTATTCTAGTGCACTACTAGTCGCACTAGGCTGCTAGTGCTAGTATTTTTAACCTCACACTGTTTACGATAGTGGGCCTACTATTACTGTATCTCTAATAGACTAGTATTATTTTCATGGTACTAATACTAACCACCGTTTTACTAATGCCATGGTCCTATTGCTTACACGATAATTAGCATTCCTAGAAAGGCTATTGCATAACAGCCTGAATAGGAACCAACACTACCTTACTTACTACACTACCTCGCGATTTTAAACTCTCTCGGAGTAGTTAGTTTTAGGTAACCTGGCTTTGTCTACCGTACTTTAGATTCCATTTCAATAATGTTTAGTGAATGAATTGTCTTTGTTATTTGCTACGTGTGTTTGTGAATAGCAACCGAATGAAGATGACTCTAAAATTATTCATTAGCTAGAAATTTGCAATTGAAAAGAGTGCGAAATGTCGAGTCGACTCATATTCGTCACGTGGGTACGCAGTTGGGTCTACCGGAATTGAAAAGAGCGCCAAAAGTTGGGTCGACCTCGTATATAATACGTGGGTACGCATTTGAGTCAAGCGCCATTGAAAAGAGCGTCAAAAGTTGATTCGACTTATATACGACACGTGGGTGCGCAGTTGAGTCGAGCGCCAGTGAAAAGAGCGTCAAAAGTTGAGTCGACTCACACACGACACGTGGATACGCAGTTGAGTCGACCGCAGTTGAAAAGAGCTTCAAAAGTTGAGTGTACTCATATACGACACGTGGGGACGCAGTTGAGTCGACCGCAGTTGAAAAGAGCGTCAAAAGTTGTGTCGACTAATACACGACACGACATTGGCGGATCCCGACAGTGTACTCTGCGCCGGAAGTCCTACCTGTCTAAAGTCGAATTCAAAGAGCACTTAGCTTCCCACGCTAAACATCGGCAGGGCCCGTCGTTCCAGTGCGAGCACTGCAATCGAGTCTTCTTGCTAAGAGTTCGGCTCTTCGCCCACAAGCGGACGGTCCACGCAGAAGAACCCGTCTCCCCTGGCCAAGACTGCAACAAAGAATGCCCCTCAGAGCACAAGTTAGATATCCGTCGCAGAGTTCACAAAGTAGCGACCCACATCAAGACATTTGCTCCAAAAAGTTTAAGACCAAATCTAACCTTAAAATTCACCTTCAAGTTCATGAGGAACCCCCTGTTGAGTGCGACGAATGCAGGAAGCTACTCAAAAATAAAGCAATTCTAAAGGTGCATACGAAGACTCTTCAGAACGAGGACCGGGTCACGTACCTCTGCGACATTTGCGAGGCTGTACTGAAAACGAGTGAAGGGTTAAAGGATCACATGATGGCGCATAACGATGAGCTTCCCTTTACCCGTGACGTCTGTCAGAAGAAATTTGCCCGAAAGACGAATCTTTTCACACACATTCGGACTATGCATAACTCTGAACGCACGTGTGCCGAATGCGAGATGACCTTCTGCAAAGCCGAGGCCCTGCAGAAGCATCGACTGACATTTCATGATGACGACGAGGAGGATTAAGAGTTTTTGCTCAGTTGTTTTATTACTGAACGAAAATAAATGGCAGCTGGCTACATACATTTTAAAAAGAAGTTTCTACATTACAATTAGCAAGAACCTGATGATTTCATTTTCGAATAAGGATTATCCACATTTGTCTGATTATGTGTATCGATGTAGCTGAATAAGTTTGGTTAATTTAATTGCTATTAACAAAATGAGTTCTAGGATTCTGTGGATTTCAGCTAATGTACTACGCACAGAGAGTAGATGTTTAAGCTTCTGCTGGAAATATAATAATATTGAACAATTACATGGATACTGGAACTTAAGTTTAGGTAATTTTTGCCTCTTGCATAGACTTGTAGCGGTCCTACAGAAGCGAAGATGACCACAGTACGGGTAATAGCAAGTGAGAATTCAAGGTGTTCAAGTATTCAAATGCATTAGAAATGCTGGAGGACGAATATTTCTAAGCGTAACATCAGATTACCAATACTTACTTACTAAACACTTATGATGCTGAATGCCAAAACTAACACTTATGATGCTGAATGCCAAAACTAAGATTTTTGCGTCAAGTTTGTCTTATATCATGGTAAATGTCCCATATGATCAGTGGCTTGCCGAGTTACTTTCGGGCCCTGGGCAAAACCCATGATTCCTTCGGGCTTAAGACTCACCTTGGGGCCTCTCGTCGGCTTGCCCAACTGGGCCCTGGGCGACTCGCCCATCCCACGGCAAGCCAGTGCATAAGAAACATATACATTGTACTACTTGGTAACCGCCTATAAGATGACGTAAACCTGCCCGTAACACATTTGTATGTTTAATAACATGCTTTAGGTAATCAGCAGTAATTCCCCTTTTCAATAAATTTATGGTGGCCCTTAAAAGGGCCATTGGGGGTTTCAAGACCGGTGAAACAAATGGCAGATTTTTTAACCGCCAAAGCCGTAGAGGGTGCGACCCTGGCGTTTCAGGGCATAGACGACGTCCATAGCGGTGACGGTCTTGCGCTTGGCGTGCTCCGTGTAGGTCACAGCATCACGGATGACGTTCTCGAGGAAGACCTTAAGAACACCTCGGGTTTCCTCGTAGATGAGTCCAGAGATACGCTTGACGCCACCTCGGCGAGCCAGACGGCGGATAGCGGGTTTGGTAATACCCTGGATGTTGTCACGAAGAACTTTACGATGACGCTTGGCGCCGCCCTTGCCGAGTCCCTTTCCACCTTTGCCGCGTCCAGTCATCTTGCTGCAACTTTCTGAATTGTGCTTCAATATGGTTTCTCTATAGTTGGTCCCAACTCTATAGGGAGCAGCGGCGGACGCTCAAGCGTCCTCAAGTTTGGAAACCAATGGCGGTTTTCCGTTAGTTCCCTGCATCCTATTGGTTAAAAGACACGCCCGCCTTTGTTCGGAGGGCAGCTGTGCCCCTATATAGAGGAAGCCCGCGCTTCTGTGAATCATACTCCACTCCAGTATACCTTCTCTATAATGGCGCGTACCAAGCAAACCGCTCGCAAGTCCACCGGTGGAAAAGCTCCCCGTAAACAGCTGGCTACCAAGGCGGCTCGTAAGAGCGCCCCGGCCACCGGTGGAGTCAAGAAGCCCCATCGTTACCGCCCGGGTACCGTGGCTCTTCGTGAGATTCGTCGCTACCAGAAGTCGACCGAATTGTTGATCCGCAAGTTGCCCTTCCAGCGCTTGGTGCGAGAAATCGCCCAAGACTTCAAGACCGACCTGCGCTTCCAGAGCTCGGCTGTGATGGCCCTTCAGGAGGCCAGCGAGGCTTACCTGGTCGGCCTGTTCGAAGACACCAACTTGTGTGCCATCCATGCCAAGCGTGTCACCATCATGCCGAAGGACATTCAACTAGCCCGCCGTATCCGCGGAGAGCGCGCTTAAACAACAGCTTGCTTGATTGTCTACCCAACGGCCCTTTTCAGGGCCACCACTTACTAAAGAAAAGATCACGTTACCACTTGCACATCACCTAGTTGAATGTAAACTGCATCAACCATTTGGATAAGATATATTACAATAATTTCAGGGTTATGCGAAAATTCGAAATCTGACAAATCGATATTTTCGATACGAAATATCGGATAAAATTTTAAATATTTGTATCGGCGATACCACAATTTCAAAATATCGACGAACCGATACGATATATCGTTTCTCGATTAAAAAAACATTTCGATATTATTCTTCCTCGTAATACCCTGGCTGGGATTATGCAAAAACTGACCTATTTCATTTCACTTGAAACGAAATTCCGGGAAAGTATGGATACAAATATCGATAAAAAGATCGATATTTATATCGATATTTTACCAACAGGTATCGATATTTTCGATGCGATCTATCGAATTTATATGCAATAAAGTCGATAACGACAATTTTTCGATATTAGGATATCATTTTCGATACAATATTCGATACGATATTTCGAACCAAAATTCATCGATATCGTACAACCCTGAATAATTTACTTATTATATTCTTACTACATTACTAAATACATTAACTACATATTACAAATTATTCCATATTTTTGTTTCGCCTTAGTTTAAAGGATCGCTAGTGGACGTAACTCTTAGGCCAGTTGATTGTATGAACGTGTAGTAGATAGTAGATGAACAGGATTTTACTATTACCTTATTGCTTGGCAACGTTCTGTTCAAGTGGTAAACCGGATAATTTCAATTTCTCAGCATGGGAGTAAAGGGAACTTGTCGCTGCTCAGTTTTTACTACGAAACGCTATAATGTATAGGCAACTACTACTAGAGTTACACTGAACAAAGCATGACTTCGTTAACTCTATGTAAATTAACTACTAACTCGTCACGAAACCAAACATCGTATTAAATGTTATAATTTGGACGGCTATAGAATCTGATTTCTGTAAATAATTGGTGGCCCTGAAAAGGGCCGTTGGGGTACGGAAGTATGTTGAAACTGATTCAGGCCTCCTTCTCGGTCTTCTTGGGCAGGAGCACAGCCTGGATGTTGGGCAACACACCACCCTGGGCAATGGTCACACCGGACAGCAGCTTGTTCAACTCTTCATCGTTACGAATGGCCAGCTGCAAGTGACGGGGGATGATGCGGGTCTTCTTGTTGTCGCGGGCTGCGTTGCCAGCCAACTCGAGGACTTCAGCGGCCAGGTACTCCATCACTGCGGCCAAGTAGACCGGAGCGCCGGCACCGACGCGCTCGGCGTAGTTGCCCTTACGCAGCATACGGTGAAGACGACCCACGGGGAACTGAAGTCCAGCACGGCTCGAACGGGACTTGGACTTTCCCTTGACTTTACCTCCTTTACCACGGCCAGACATAGTACAGACTTGTTTTCGGAAGAATGAAACGAAATGACGTTTCGGTATCGACCCTTATCGTTCAGCTTTCTTTTTATAGCTTGCGGTACACCTGCCTCTAAAGTACAGTCTTCTGATTGGTCGAGCGATGCGCTTTGTCTCCCTTGTTATACAATGGCGCCACGGCTCACGAGCCAAGTTTATGTTAACAAATGCTAACAGAGACCAGAATTTGTATAAAATGGCATGAAATGTATTTTTAACTTGTTCAACACAAAAAGTATCAGCAGATTACAGTACAGGACATGGGGTATAACTACCAAAACCCAGATAGTTCTTTGTTCTCATTATTGACCAATAGGAAGCGCGGGTACATAGGCCCCAGCCGGCGGCCTCAGCTGTCATATATAAAGCGGGGTAGTCCTCCGTCACTTCACCACTCGCGCCGAGATCCCAGCAACTTACCTAAGATGCCCCCCAAAGTTAGCGGAAAAGCAGCCAAGAAGGCCGGCAAGGCCCAGAAGAACATCAACAAGGACGAAAAGAAGAAGAAGCGCCGCAGGAAGGAGAGCTACGCCATCTACATCTACAAAGTCCTCAAGCAGGTCCACCCCGACACGGGCATCTCCTCCAAGGCCATGAGCATCATGAACAGCTTCGTCAACGACATCTTCGAACGCATCGCTTCTGAATCATCTCGCCTGGCTCAGTACAACAAGCGCTCGACCATCACCAGCAGGGAAATCCAGACCGCTGTCCGTCTCCTGCTGCCCGGTGAGTTGGCCAAGCACGCCGTCTCTGAAGGCACCAAGGCCGTCACCAAATACACCAGCTCCAAGTAAACTGCTTCAAGTGAAGGCTTGAATTGAAACCAACGGCCCTTTTCAGGGCCACCAAATTCTAGGAGTGAGAGCCGTTTTCCGATGTTCTTAAATTAGCCTAAGTAGGGTTTGTTGTGTTGGTATAGTAGGTGGGTTAGTCTGTTTACTGTGACACAAAATATATAAATCAACGTAGGGGATACTAGCCCTTAGTAATAGAGCAACTATGCGTTGTTTTATACATATTGTTTAGACTAATGATACTTTAACTGTGCCTTAATACTACTGAGATTTTAGAAAAATTGAGTTTAAATTTGAAAATTAAATGTGATTGAAATTGAACTGAATTGAAATTCGCAATTGAAGTTTGAACGCTGGTAGATGCCAGCCTTTGCAGGCGTTTCTAGCTCATGCGATATTCTGTAACTGTAACTATGAGTGAAACACGCCAGTGGGAAATGTATTTAAGGAAAGAATTAGCATTAATCCTAATACTGTGCTAAAACTAACGCCTCTAGCTCGTAGGCTACTAGTTTAAAATTAGAATAGTTTTCTCTGTTCAAAAACTTTTGCCTCCAAGCACGTGGTTCTGCCACCAGCTGGTAGAGGGCAGTAAAATTAGGCTGATCGAATCTCTCGACGGGTTCTCCCTTGTTGAAAGACTGAAGTCCAAGTCGAGCAACATGGCCAAAGCGAGTTGAGTTGATTTCGTGAAACTCGGGCATTAAGGTAGGAAAGTAAGTGTCGTCTACACTGGCCGCTGATTTATATTGCTTCGTGGCTGCATCTGTAGCAAGCTTGAAAGTATACTCTTCTCGATGGAAGGTTCTTGGCTACCTTAACTTCACTGAAATGTCTTCACAACTTGGGGAGACACCAACATTCCAAGTGACGATTTTCACTGTGTTACCTACAAGCTAAGTATCGATTACCAATACAAAAAACAAGAATTGATGAAGTTATCTTGTTAATACAATTTTGTTGACACTAGGCACGATTTGTTTTTAAGTTGAGGTACGGCAGCAACATAACAGAACGAGTTAAAGTGGATCATGGTTGCACAAATGCTCGCTAGATGGTAGCGCGCATGGTTCCATCATTTTCCCGCCTGTAGCTGACAAAACAGTTAAACAGGAAGAGGCTAAAATCTAAAATGTATTTGTATTGTATCTTCATTGTACTGGCCCGAGATGATTCAAAGTCGACGGTACTTTCTGGTCCGCCTAGAGTAGAAAATAGCGTGCGCTGAGAATACTCGCTGCCCGTGTATAATGTTATAAATTGCACCCAATGAAAAAGTGAATATATCGTTAAAATACTTTAAATTATTGAATCAACAGTAAATATTTTGGTATAGTACCTGCACAGCTTGCGCGCTGTATAGAATAACAAGTCTTAAAAGCTTTGCGTCTAACGATTATGCACCTGTTCGTCTGCGTTTTCGTGTTCCTGAGCAACACTCGACATTCTTACCGTACACAAAGTCCAGTTATTCGCGTTATGCTAATATAGTAATCCTATCATTCGAACAGGTAGTACGTAAACAAACGTGTTATTGTTACAATAAACGTATCATACACATACACGACACCACAGCACATAACTATCGTGTTGTGGCTTTAACGGGAAAACATACACGACATCTTAGCAAGAGTAACTTATTGCAAAAGCAGGACGAATCCACGGAACCAGTCTGGCCGCTTCTGATTGGTCGGGACAACTCGCGCAACTTTTACATGGGACCTTATGAAGGCAAGATTTTCTTAAGCTTTTGGCTCTGAAATGTCACAATACTTTCGGCATATTATTACATCAGTGAAATGCGCTTGAAACGTAGTATGTTAAAAAGAAGAGGCTTCGGCCAGCAGCCCGTAGCCTTTTTTTAAGGTAGTCTTGCCTCAAGATTGGTCTTGCCTCATGGCTCCTATACTACCTGGTTGTCTTACTTGAGGGAGTACTCACAAGGGAATAATACCCGGTAATCGGATTTGTCGCGACCCTGTAGACCGCGCGCAAAATTGCCAGTATGCTTTGTCTATGGCTCTATTCAAGTCGTTTTCACTAAAATCTCACAAAACACACAATCTTGCTGAATTTTGACAACAACGCATGGGAAGTCGCTACAGCTTCAATATAGTCGGTTTTTATATTTTTTTGCCCGTCGAAAAAAAATGTTCCGGAATTAATAAATTTAAACGAATCCGACCTAGGCAAACGCCGCTGTCGGATCGCTCCATTCCTACAGGAGGAAAAATGCCAGGCATACGATGCACGGTAGCTGTCTGTAACAACAGTCTTTCAAAGACAAAGGAAACACCTGGAAAGAAACATGCAGCAAATCACCGGTTTCCCAAAGATGATCGTCTTAGAAAAGAGTGGGTCCAGAAATGTCACCGGGACGGTTCATGTCACATTTGTTCGGAACATTTTACAGACGATGATTACAAAAGCAATGTTACGACTGCGCTTCACGGAATTCCTGGGAGAAGGGTTCCAAAGAAAACAGCAACACATTTGTAATGCACGAAGGGTTGTGGCATTAGGGCCTGCTGAATACTGTCTTAATTTTTTTTCATTGTGTGTGATGAAGAAAAGGAGGAAAATGTTCTACCTTTATGAGGAGGACGCAGATTTGCACTGGGAGCAGACCGAACAAGATGCACTTTCTTATGTAAGCGGATGGGTTGCATATAATTTGAGGAAGAAGTACCCCGAGCTTGGCTGCCCAACCGGCCAGCTTAAAATTCCAGAGCATGGATACTCGAATCCATCTTGGATAAAAAGGCTTTCTTATGGACGGTTGATAAGAGTCGTCACAAAAGTGGGAAGAAGGTCGAAAAATCTGAAGGTTGTCTGCAGACGTTATCATGGCTCTCGGCTCAAGAAAGACATAGGAGTCATCACAAGAACCTTGTAAAGGAAATTCAAGAGAGTATCCAGGAACTGCTGCTGACAGAATTACAGTTTTTGTCAAAATTCGCACATTCATACGAATCAAATGGTGTAACGATAAAATTAAAGGGGAAAAAGACATTACCAAGATAGAGGCTGCGGGAGCTAATACGGAAAAGTGTACACGAAAAAGAAAATCATATCTTGGACGAGAGGCAGAAAATGGGGACGAAAGGTGGAAATTTAGGAAGTTGAATAAACTTACGACCTAAAGTTGTATTATATTTTTCCTTCAGTGTGAAAAAAACAATACAATAATTATTCAAAATGTAATGGGATTCAATTGAGTGCAATAGACCGCCCTGTGCGCTGGTCTACAGGGCCCTGCGGCAATTCCCAAAGCCCAGAGGTCTAATCCCCAAGTAGGACAACCTGGTAGTCTAGGAACCTTGTCTTGCCTGACAGCCGTCTTTGCCCTCAGGTCTGTTTGATGTGAACTATAGTTACTGGCCGTTTCCCGCCAACTATGAACTGAAATTCGACAGGAAAAATGTCCGTCACATGTGGTTTTGAAAGCATCGAAGGTTTTAGCTCAAAATGGAACAAGGGTAGCCCCTCGGGGAGACGTGTCCCCGAGTTGTACGCTGTACAGCGTATGCAGGCATCTCGGTTCGCAAATGAAATTTATATCCACAAGGTCGAACTCTTCAATGAAAATGGGGCCACAAATATCAGAGGCAAGTGCTATGCCAGCATGAGAAAATCTCAAATTCATGCGATCTGGCTTACTGCACAGAACTGGCAGCTTTGTGAAAGTCGCTGTAGTTGCGTAGCTGGGTAAGTACAATTCCGTTTCCTGACTTTCTAAACGTTAAGCTCATTGCATATCAACTTCAGCGAGGCTGTTGTATTAAACTTGATTATAATTTCAGGATCAACGGGGAGTGTGCAAATACGTTGGCTTTGATTCAAGTAATCGAGGTTTGGATTTCGCTGGATTACACTCACCCACCAGCTGAGGTTTCGTGCACCAGTCGTAGGCTATCACGGGGAATTCCAAGTCGGGGCCAGAAAGTCAAGCCCATTGATCTGGACACTGCCTTATTCGCAAGAACAGACAAGTCTGTACGTAAGAGGAAACCTGTCATGCCTCTAAAAGTGGGCAACAGTTGAGTTTGGTTTTAATTAAACTAACCCTTGTCTATTATGAAATATCACCTTTATTTGCAGACTTATTAAGGTTACCAGGCAGGATCTGGCTCTGCTTAAATCGTTCCCTGGAACCCCGTGCTCGATGATTTCCGGTGACGAACCAGTTCTGCAAGGCGCCTCGGACGCCGTTCACCAAGGGTCACTGATGTCTTACTGGGTAAAATTCAAAGTTCCTTATTCTTTTTAAACCTAGATAACCCACCTGTACTGTAATATTTTCTTAAATGAAAGGGGCTTTTGTTTTTCAATTTTAGTACTTTAGAAAAAGGAAAATCTGACACGTAATAACTTGTTTATTGACGAAACACTATTACAAGTTGGTGAGAAAAAAATCACAGAAACTCTAACTTACGATGGACGGCATGAAACGTGTAAGCATTGCGCAAACAAGCCAGGTTTGATTAAGTGTAGTCATATTAGATATGCCTTCGAGCATATATTTAACACTCGAAATGGCGGCAACGGCTTTCCCGTTGAAGCCAGATAAGAGAATTTTTGACCTGCCCGGGTGGGTGGTTTGAGGATGGAGTGCCGCTTGTAATGGCGAACGCGACGCGGTCCCTTATTTCGCAGTTTTTTCCTTTTTCGAAGTGATCTTGCAAGTTTTTTAAATTTTGCTTGATATATTTCGCTACCCACTACAAAATCTAGGTTGGGTGTCAGGTACCTGAACGGCAACCTTGCACTGTATGGAGTCAGCATGCCGAGTTCAGGTACCTGAATGTCCTGATATTTGCCCCTTTTCAGGACATTCAGGTGCTGAACGCGCGGTTTTGGCCTCGACCTTACCCCATTGCTGGAACTGGCACTTCCAGATCCCTTACACGCACCCTTATCTGAATCTGAATTACAGCCATATATTTACTATTCAAGTCCCTTAACCAAACTGGACTCGTCCACTTAATGCCACTGTGGCACAAAACAAGAGAAATAAAATTAAGTTTAAATATTCTTCTTGTAATACAAAGGTAACCTATACAATCATTAAACACGAACGAGAAGGGTTTTAATTGGGATTGATGATACTTTGAAAGTGTCAAAAATAAGGAAGTCTTCTTCTTGATGCAAACTGGTCTGCGGGGATGTTTGAAAACTTGCTGGTCTACAACCTCACGTGTGACATGGCTGAATCCAGATTTGGCAAGCTATTGTAAAGCAGAACTTTAAATACCTTCATGAAATTAGATTAACTGTTTAATTGATATACCTTGCTGAACTCGTAGATGAATCGTGATGCACGCAACATTCCTACAGCTTCATCTCCGTTTCTTTTGACTCCGCTGGTTGAAAGAAGAGTTCGTGTTAATTATACTGATTTACTCTTAGGTGTTAGCTTTACCTGCAGAATTATACTGATGAAATCCGTTGAAAGGAAGAATATGCAAGTCTTGTTGCAAATTGTTGAGAGCGAACTTCTGGTCGCACCATGTCGAGTTTCACGTTTTCCTGCGTTCACCCTGTCAACATACCCTAATTTTTCGGAAAAAAGGACAAACTTGCTTTATGTATCCGTATTTGCTAATGCATTTGACATTTTACCTTACATGTTAGAAGCTCGGCTGCAGAATTTCCAGTCCAGTCACTCTACCAAATATGATATGCTGTTACTTCACTTTGCGTTATGATTGACGTCTTAAAACTAGTTTAACAAAAATGTAATGCAGGAGATACGTTACCAGACTGCAGTTGGTGCCAATTATAGTAGCGCAAGCGGGTGTAAACAAAACAGCTTTCAGCTTTTCAACAGTTTCAACAGGCAGTGACCGTTACACTAAACTGGGCGAGTCTTAGATTCGAACGCAATGGCGACGCAGCGTTGCCATATGTCTTTTAAAGCTGAAACGCAGTCTTCAAGTCATAAAATTATTTTTTTTTGAAACATAGTGTTTCTGTTAGCATACGTCGGTATTCAGTTTTCGGTCTAAAACTAGATTATATGTCTAAAATTCAAGGAGGCTTCCTAAAAAGGAAGAGTCTGCTGCTATAATATATAAATAATATAATATATAATATAATATAATAAATAAAGTAAATATTGTTGTGCTACTGTTATTCATATTTCAATGATTTCTCCTTGCGGTTCTTATCTTACGATAAAAGGCCATACCTTAATTTTGCGGAAACTGAAAAGAGTAGTTTTTTGCACAATGATAGAATTTTGTTCGTAATACTATTGGTTAGTTTAAATATTTATATATCTACTTTCTATGAAAAGAATTCGGAAAATTCTTACTTTCGCCATGAAACACGGTCTAAAATTACTTACAGCGGAAAAAGTATACTTTCTGATATTTAACTTATAGTAACGCTGCCTTTCAGGTCTTCGAAGGCGAAGCTGGGTTAAGGGTCCTTAACAGGTCACGTGTTGCCTGTGCAGGTCGCTTAAGGCTTATGTTCAGATCTGTCCTGACAGCAGAGAGTACCGTCAGGTCTGTTGAGGTCGGTGTTCAGCTTACTGCAAATTAATGGTAAGCGCTGTTACTGCAAATTAATGGTAAGCGCTGTTAAGGTCTTGGTTCAGGTCGTTAAGTCCAGTTCAGGCCGCCTTTCAGCCGACCGCAGGCGACCTGCATTTTGCAGTATAACTCGTCGAGCTCTACGGTTTGGTGTGTAGCTTGTGAGAAATTAAGTGGAGGCTCGTGGAAAAATTACGTGCTTTCAAACTTTCCTACGTAAACAATGTGACGTCATACTTTGCCTTTGTTTTCACGAGTTAGTCTTAAGTCGATCTGGTAAAATTGCGATACGGATGTGTTTTTTACACATAATAGACATCAGCAGTCGGAAATAGTGTGCAGTCATTGAGTTACCCACATTGAGAGTAACATCAAGCTTTTGTCGGGAAACCATTGCGACTAGCGAGTGGTGGCAAGGTGTCGACCAAACACATGCTCGAAAGGGTTGGCTGTGGGTAAACTGCGAACTGCGAACTGCTAACTGGTAAAATGCGAACTCGGATTAACTGAATCTGCGAACTCGAGTAAAACTCGAACCCTGACCTGCGAACTTCATTTTTTTTCAACAGAAAAGGTAGACTGTTAATGAAAACAGTCACGTAGGATGCATACGTAATTCATGTAACGAAATTAAAAATCAATTAACGCTGCAGCAAAAAGTAACGTAGTTTTTATTTGTGTTATTATAGTCACATAGAAACTTACTATAGTTCTTATAAAAGATTTGCTGTATGCATACATGTCGTCAACGTAACCTGGTATATGGCAATCGTTCATGAGCAGTAAGTGATTACGGTTTTTTAAGATCTGAATTCAGTTCTTGCCAGTGGCGGCGTTTCAAGTTTTAATCAGGGGGGGGCAAACCCAGAAGTACTGAGTATCAGCTGATGCTCGCGGTAGCGACAGCTCAGTGTCTTCCAAATTTGCCCCTGAACCAATATGCACATATACGTTTGCGCTGAAAATTTTTTCCAGAGAAGAGCAAAATGGTAATAGTTCACAGTTGATGCGAATAACTTTCAACTATGGATTAAAAAACAATTAGCTCGTGGGCGCCAGGGGGGCTAATGCCCCCTGCCCCCACCCCCCCCCCCCTTAAAAAAAAAAAACCGCCACTGGTTCTTGCAGTTCGCGCATTATTGTTATCTTAATATCAAATGTCTGTTACAATAACTTCGCAAACTCATGCAGCTCCCTTCATGTAGTTCGCAACGATAAAAATTGAAGTCTTTTATGGTTATACATCTTTTGCAAGAATATGTTGTACTCTGAAGTTTACATCTCATAATTCAAAAACAGTTCATCATTTGATTACGGGTCGTTAACGTAAAAGAAATGTCAGACAGTGGAGAGAAAAAATTATCTGAAAAATCTAAAAATAAGCGAAGATAACAATCACGAAATAACGTCTTCAGAAAATCAGGCTAATCCCAGCAATATGTGCTGGCAACGTTTTGCAAGAAAATTGGCGGCGAGATCCAACAAACGGGTGGAACAAACGGGACACCCTCTCTTGGTACGTATTGCTCGAGAAACCGAGCACCGTATTAAAGGATGATAATCACAAAATGATAAATAAACTTTTCTAAAATAACAATTTGATACTGCATATTAAGCGTTTACTGCCAATGCGTTGAATTGTATCGCCAGTAATTCATGTTCGCAAGATTTAGTAACGAGTGTCATGACGCAATTCGTGCAGCCCAACAATGATTTTATACGGAATCAGTGACTGCTAACAGTGAAATGTTTGTTATGACTTCGTAGCTTTAAACTCTGATCGTAAAGTTAACAACAAGTTAATTTTGCTGAGTAACGCCTACTTTTTCCGCGAGTTCGCATTTATTTTTTGGGGAGGTTCGCAACGCAGAATTTAACTTTGTTTGTGGCCCAATCATACAACATGGTAAATTCATGAACCTGTATAGAATTCCTACATATTTTTACACGTCGTAATCATACGTGAACAGTAAATAATTATTTAACCATAAGTCGAGTTCTTAGTTCAGTTCGCGTGAACTGCTTCCTTAGTAAGAAACAGGAACAACGTACAGTTCTAGTACAGTCATGTACAGTAATTGAACAAGATATATTTTTTAATTATCGAAGGGAGTCACAGTCGGTTACTTTTTCTGTTGTGACACCTTTAAAAAAATATACAGCAGACATTCCTATTACAATAATTTGGTATTACGAAAACAGCCTTTTTCTTATACAGTATTCACAATTAAATTATATGGGGCAGGAATCTTGATACTTTCTGTCGCATTATTTCTATAGCCCCGTTCTTTTAGTTCACAACGATAAACATAATTGTTTATACATTACGAATTCCAGTAACATGCTGTTATATTAACGTTAATTTCTATAATTACTTAATCAGAATTTAAGAAGCATTATAATAGGAAAAGTGTTATTGTCAGAGTTGTTATGGTCAACATTTGACTGTTAGATAATTCATAAAACGTTATTTCCATGCGGCGTCAGCTGATTCTTTCTTATTTCATTAACTTAATTAACTATCACGTGGATAGTTTTCTATCGAATTATATAGTCAACCTTTTTTATGAAAATAATGAAGCTCGCAGGTCAGGGTTCGAGTTTTACGCGAGTTCGCAGATTAAGTTAATCCGAGTTCGCATTTTACCAGTTAGCAGTTCGCAGTTCGCATTTTACCCACAACCGAAAGGGTTCGTAGTTTCTGTTAAATGCGTTTATATGCAACTGATTAGTAACAATGTATCGTTCATTTTGTACCAGGTTCGTGGTCTAATAGCAGTAACGTTGGGAGCGGGACTGTGACGGGAACTTCAACTACGTATGCAAGACTGTGCCATTGCGTGTTGCGGAATGAATAAATTTATAACAAGTAGCACATGTTTTGATTTTATTGAAAAAGTAAGAAATTCACTGATGCGTGAACTGAATCCATTTGGTCAGCCGATGCCTCACACATTTTGTTGGCTGATTTTCAATACATCATTTGCAACGATAATGCATTCGAATTGACAAGTAGCATCCGAGCTATTTCTTTGGTTAAACTTTCGGCGTGGCAGTTGAAACCCTCTTGCTGCAAAGTATGTGGTTTTCTCGGATCACGCAGCTCGTCGAAACAGCCTTCTCCGAGCAAGGCCTGCTGAGTGGCCATAACAGCTCTGCACAGGTTGGTGTCGTTGGCAGCTCGAAATACTCTCTCAGCTGCAAAGCAGATCTTGACGACTGACCTCGAAGGATGGAACAGTCCTCCTTAATCCTGTTAAATTCAAACAAGGAGTGTCACTTTGACCATACTTATAATAGGATAATATCTAGTTAAAATAATACCTTGCTTAAATAACATAAAAAAATTAAATGCCTTGCTTCTTTCTTGTCAAGTCAACAGCACTGGCAGAAATCTGAGCGGATTTTGAAGCAAAGGGTGGGATGTTGAGCTTCAGGTTGAGTGCACCGAGCAAAGGTTCTATCAAACCCTTTATCAACCATAATGCCGTCACCTTCTTCAAGTAACCCGTGCTTTAAATTTAACTTCAGCGCTTCTAGAAACCCACTTTTCAAAACCGCTGAAAGCTTCTGCTGTGTAGCAGCTTGGTCATTGCACAATCTTGTTAATTGGTCCGTCAGCTGACTGTTCTAGTCCCTCAAGAGCTCGTTTTCACGAAGCAGAGATTCGCGTTGTTCTTCTAGGAGGAATCTTTCAGCCGCCCATTGTGCCTTTGCATTTCCCCAAGCAAGTTTTTCATTCCTCAGATTTTCCAGTTCCAGAAGCAACTCGGTTCTCTCTCTTGTCGATTCGGTTCCTGTATAGAAGATATAAAAAAATGACAGAAAATTTATCAAAGTGGTTCTTTTATTTGAACAAGTACATTTAACTCCGCAGTGCTTTCAGTAGTTGGGTGTAATATAACATCAAAATAATTATAGCAAGTAATAATTCAAAATTAACTGTAATTATTTCTTTAGATGTTCGCCACTAATCCTGTAAACTGTGATATTCCGCGTATACCCCAGCAAGTGACAGCCACTCGGCCGAAGATGTACATCACGTTCGCTGTGTCGGAGACATCAAATTCCTCAAAAATCTCTTATCAGGAAATGCGAAAGGTTTTTAATAGTTTAGACCTACGCCACTGGTTTGTTACACAGGAAAGGTAAATCATAACATAGCACTTTTCAGACGCATTTCACTGATGTAAATCAGTGAAAGAAAATCTTGCCTCCGTAAGGCCCCATGCAAAAGTTGCGCGAGTTGTCCCGACCAATCAGAAGCGGCCAGACTGGTTCTGTTGATAAGCTCAATGTGCCTCAACCAATTGTTAGTGCTAAACCTTCGGTATGCGCCGAAATAAAAAACAGAAGTTTAGCTGTAATACCGTGTGATAATACAGTCCTGAAAAATGATAAATAAATTACGGCTGGTGTAAGTTAGAGCTGTTAGAATGATCCCTTTCTAAAGTCTTTTAGGTGGCCCTGAAAAGGGCCGTTGGGTTTACAGGTCGAGGGACTGAAGGGGAGTTTTAACCGCCGAAGCCGTAGAGGGTGCGACCCTGACGTTTCAGGGCATAGACGACGTCCATGGCGGTGACGGTTTTACGCTTGGCGTGCTCCGTGTAGGTCACGGCGTCACGGATGACGTTCTCGAGGAAGACCTTAAGAACACCTCGGGTTTCTTCGTAGATGAGGCCAGAGATACGCTTGACTCCTCCTCGGCGAGCCAGACGGCGAATTGCGGGTTTGGTAATACCCTGGATGTTGTCACGAAGAACTTTACGATGACGCTTGGCGCCTCCCTTGCCGAGTCCCTTTCCACCTTTACCGCGTCCAGTCATCTTGCTGCAACTTGCTGAATTGTGCTTCAATATGGTCTCCCTATAGCGATCCCGACCGTATAGGAGGCAGAGGCGGACGCTCAAGTGTCCCCGAGTTTGGGGACCAATGGCAGTATATATCCATTACTTCCCTGCACCCTATTGGTTAGACGACACGCCCGCTTTGTTCGGAGGGCAGCTGTGCCCCTATATAGGGGAAGCCCGCGTGTCTTTGAAATTACTCCACTCCAGTATACCTTCTCTACAATGGCACGTACCAAGCAGACCGCTCGCAAGTCCACCGGTGGAAAAGCGCCCCGTAAACAGCTGGCTACCAAGGCCGCCCGTAAGAGCGCACCGGCCACCGGTGGTGTCAAGAAACCCCATCGTTACCGCCCGGGTACCGTGGCTCTTCGTGAGATTCGTCGCTACCAGAAGTCGACCGAGTTGCTGATCCGCAAGTTGCCTTTCCAGCGCTTGGTGCGAGAAATCGCCCAAGACTTCAAGACTGACTTGCGCTTCCAGAGCTCGGCTGTGATGGCCCTTCAGGAGGCCAGCGAGGCTTACCTGGTCGGCCTGTTCGAAGACACCAACTTGTGTGCCATCCATGCCAAGCGTGTCACCATCATGCCGAAGGACATTCAACTTGCCCGTCGTATCCGCGGAGAGCGCGCTTAAACAACAGCTTGCTTAATTGTCTACCAAACGGCCCTTTTCAGGGCCACCATTTACTAAAGAAAAGGTCACGTTACCACTTGAACATCACCTGGTTGAATATAAACTGCAACAACCATTTAGTTAAAATATATTACAATAATATCAGGATTATGCGATATTCGAAATCTGACATATCGATATTTTCGATACGATATATGGAATCAAGTTGTAAAATATCGTATCGGTAAAAATATCGATACCATAATTTCAAAATATTGACGAACCGATACGATATATTGTTTCTCGATTAAAAAAAAATTTCGATACTATTCTTCCTCGTAATACCCTGAGTGGGATATGCAAAAACTGACCTATTTTCATTTCACTTGAAACGAAATTCCAGGAAAGTATCGATACAAATAACGATATTTTTCCGACAGGTATCGATATTTTCGGTAACACGTATCGAATTTCCATGCAAGAATGTCGATATCGACAATCTTTCGATATTAGGATATCCTTTTCGATAAAATATTCGATACGATGTATCGAGCCAAAAATCATCGATATATCGATGGTTCAATATCGATACAACCCTGAATAATATACTTATGATTATATTCTTACCATATTACTAAATACATTTACTATATATTACAAATTAAAGGTTTAAAGGATCGCTAGTGAAAGTAACTCTTGGGACAGTTGATTGTATCAACGTGCAGGAGATGAACAGCATATTATAATTACTCTATCGCTTGGCAACTTTCTGTTCAAGTGGTAGAGTGAATAATATAAAATTTTCAGAATGCGAGCAAAGGTAACTTATGGCTGCATAGTTTTTAATACGATATGCTATACTGTATGGGCAACTACTACTAGAATTACACTGAACAAAGCATGACTGCGTTAACTCTAGATAAAGTTACTACGATGTGAGATGGCATACTGCATATCGTCTTTAAATGTTATAATTTGGACGGCTACAGAATCTGATTTCTGTAAATAATTGGTGGCCCTGAAAAGGGCCGTTGGGGTACGGAAGTATGTTTCAACGTATTTAGGCCTCCTTCTCGGTCTTCTTGGGCAGGAGCACAGCCTGGATGTTGGGCAGCACACCACCTTGGGCAATGGTCACACCGGAGAGCAGCTTGTTCAACTCTTCATCGTTACGGATGGCCAGCTGCAAGTGACGGGGGATAATGCGGGTCTTCTTGTTGTCGCGGGCGGCGTTGCCAGCCAACTCGAGGACTTCGGCGGCCAGGTACTCCATCACTGCGGCCAAGTAGACCGGAGCGCCGGCACCGACGCGCTCGGCGTAGTTGCCCTTACGCAGCATACGGTGAAGACGACCCACGGGGAACTGAAGTCCAGCACGGCTCGAGCGGGACTTGGACTTTCCCTTGACTTTACCTCCTTTACCACGGCCAGACATGGTGCAGACTTGGATTCGAGATATAGATGAAACGATGTTTCAATGTTGTTTTCAAACGTGGAAGAGTCTTTATATACCACCCGGTACGCCCGCCTCTCGACCGGAGGATTCTGATTGGTTTTGCCATACGCTTTGTTTCCTTTGTTACACCCTGGCGCCAGGCGCCACGCTCATGGGCTAGGTCTGAGGTCTGTACATCAGACGCTTATAGACGCCAATATTTGTATAACATAGCAAAATATTCACTATGACCTATTGTAAAGGTAACACTGCGTTAAATTACTTTACAGGGTAGTAGCATTACTATCTTAGATGATCAATTTCTTTGATATGTTAGTGGACCAATAGGAAGCGCGGGTTCATAGGCCCCAGCCGGCGGCAGCAGCTGCCCCATATAAAGGGCGGACCATCCCATCACACTTTACCACTCGCACCAAGTTCCCAGGTATTCGCCATGCCCCCGAAAGTTAGCGGTAAAGCAGCCAAGAAGGCCGGCAAAGCCCAGAAGAATATCAACAAGGACGAAAAGAAGAAGAAGCGCCGCAGGAAGGAGAGCTACGCCATCTACATCTACAAAGTCCTCAAGCAGGTCCACCCTGACACGGGTATCTCCTCCAAAGCCATGAGCATCATGAACAGCTTCGTCAACGACATCTTCGAACGCATCGCTTCCGAGTCGTCCCGCCTGGCTCAGTACAACAAGCGGTCGACCATCACCAGCAGGGAGATCCAAACCGCTGTCCGTCTCCTGCTGCCCGGTGAGTTGGCCAAGCACGCCGTCTCTGAGGGAACCAAGGCTGTTACTAAGTACACCAGCTCCAAGTAAACTGTCGCAAGTGATGGCTTGACCTAAAACCAAACGGCCCTTTTCATGGCCACCAAATTCTAGGAGTGAGAGCGTTTGCCGGTGTTCTTAAATTAGCCAAGTAGGGTTTGTAGTGTTGGCATAGTAGGTGGGTCATGGGTAAGACTGTTTAATGTGATATCGTATTTACAAAGTATATAGATTAACGTAGGGATACTAGTTCTCAATAATAGAGCAACTATGCGTTGTATACTACATATTCACACATGAGATGTTCTGTAATTGAGCGAAACACGACACGGTACGAAGTGTATTTTACGAAAAAAGTTAGCATTTTTTTACCCTAATACTTTGCTGAAACTATGTCTTTTGTAGGCTGCTAGTTTAAAATTAGACTATTGCTGTTATTGATTGTCTATGATTTTTTTACAATAAGTTTTCTCTGTTCAAAATGTTATGCCTCCGAGCACATGGTTCTGCCGCCAGCTGGTAGAGGGCAGTAAACTTAGGCTGATCGAATCTCTCGACGGGTTCTCCCTTGTTGAAAGACCAAGTTGAGCAACCAGCAACATGGCCAAAGCGAGTTGAGTTGATTTCGTGAAACTCGGCCATTAAGGTAGGAAAGTGTCGTCTTCACCGGCCGCTGATATGCTTCCTGGCTGCATCTGTGACAAGCTTGAAAGTGAAACTCTTCTCGATGGAAGGTTCTTGGCTACCTTAACTTCACTGAAATGTCTTCACAACCAACATTCCCAATAACGATTTTCACTGTGTTACCTAGAAGCTAAGTATCGATTAGCAATACAAGAAACAAGAATTCAATAAGTTATCTTGTTAAAACAGTTTTCTTAACACTAAGCACCATTTGTTTTTAAGAAGTTCAGGTACGGCAGCAACATAAAAGAACGAGTTAAAGTGTATCATGTGCGCAAATGCTCGCTAGATAGCAGAGCGCATAGTTCCACTTCCCCGCCTGTAGCTGACAAAACAGCTAAACAGGAAGAAGCTAAAATCAAAAATTTATTGTAGGCCTTGAATCTTAATTGTACTGGCCCGAGATGATTTAAAGTCGACGCTACTTTTTGGTCCGCCTACAGCTGAAAATAGCGTGCGCTGAGAATACTCGCGGCCCGTGTATAATGTTATAAATCGCACCCAATGAAATAGTGATTATATCATTAAAATATCGCAAATTGTTAAAAAAGCAGTAAACATTCTGGTGTAGTACCTGAACAGCTTGCGTGCTGTATAGAATAACAAGTCTAAAACTTTTACGTCTAACGATTTATGCACTTATTGATTGGCGTTTTCGTGTTCGTGAGCAGCACTCGAAATTCTTGCCGTACACAAAGCCCCGTTAATCGCGTTATGTTCATATTAATAATCCTATTACTCGAACAGATAGTATGTAGGCAAACGTGTTATTGTTACAATAAATGCTGCATTCGGACTATCGTGTTGTGGTTTTAACGGGAAAACATACACGACATCTTACATCTTAACAAGAGTAATTTATTGCAAAAGCAGGACGAATTAGCTCAATGTGCCTCAACGTATTCTTAGTGTGCTAAAGTTAAGCTTAGTGTTAAGTTTTAACTATAGTCCAGATTATGTTACCTCCTTTCTTATGTTACATTTTAAGCTTAAATGATTCAACTGTGAAGATAAGCTTGCCCTTATGATATTGCAGTCCTGAACAATGCAAAATACATTACGGCTGCTATAAGTAAGAGCTGCTAGAACGACCCCTTTCTTAAGTATTTTGGTGGCCCTGAAAAGGGCCGTTGGGTTTATAGGTCGAGGGACTAAAGGGCAGTATTAACCACCGAAGCCGTAGAGGGTGCGACCCTGGCGTTTCAGGGCATAGACGACGTCCATGGCGGTGACGGTTTTACGCTTGGCGTGCTCCGTGTAGGTCACAGCGTCACGGATGACGTTCTCGAGGAAGACCTTAAGAACACCTCGGGTTTCTTCGTAGATGAGGCCAGAGATACGCTTGACACCTCCTCGGCGAGCCAGACGGCGAATTGCGGGTTTGGTAATACCCTGGATGTTGTCACGAAGAACCTTACGATGACGCTTGGCGCCTCCCTTGCCGAGTCCCTTTCCACCTTTACCGCGTCCAGTCATCTTTTTGTAACTTGCTGAAATGTACTTCAATATGGTTTCCCTGTAGTAGGTCCCTACGTTATATGGGGCGGTAGCGGACGCTCAGGTGTCCCTAAGTTTGGGAACCAATGGCAGTATCCCCTTAGTTCCCAGCACCCTATGGTTAAACGACACGGCCGCCTTTGTTCGGAGGGCAGTTGTGCCCCTATATAGGGGAAGCCCGCGCGTCTGTGAATTACTCCACTCCAGTATACCTTCGCTACAATGGCACGTACCAAGCAGACCGCTCGCAAGTCCACCGGTGGAAAAGCTCCCCGTAAACAGCTGGCTACCAAGGCGGCTCGTAAGAGCGCCCCGGCTACCGGTGGTGTGAAGAAGCCCCATCGTTACCGCCCGGGTACCGTGGCTCTTCGTGAGATTCGTCGCTACCAGAAGTCGACCGAATTGTTGATCCGCAAGTTGCCTTTCCAGCGCTTGGTGCGAGAAATCGCCCAAGACTTCAAGACTGACTTGCGCTTCCAGAGCTCGGCTGTGATGGCCCTTCAGGAGGCCAGCGAGGCCTACCTGGTTGGTCTGTTCGAAGACACCAACTTGTGTGCCATCCACGCCAAGCGCGTCACCATCATGCCGAAGGACATCCAACTCGCCCGCCGTATCCGCGGAGAGCGCGCTTAAAGAATAACCTGCTTGAATTTTAAACCAAACGGCCCTTTTCAGGGCCACCAATATCCTAATGAAAAGATCGCGTACTGCTAATTACGAGACCTAATCTATATGCATTCGCAAGATATCCACTATAAGCACAGCTATTGAGTTGCCAAGCAAATCTTATTACTGATGCTTATTTGCCTACCTTGTAACTTTGATCGTCACTACCAGTACTTCACGTAGTATCACTACTAGTAGTAATACTATACTTCTAGTAATCTACTTAGATCTCTCCTTAGATAAAAAGTAGAGGTTGTAGGAAACATGTAACATCTTAGACCCATGATTTATATGAAAATTTCGTAGGAATGCATGCTTTACTAATACTGACAGTAACAGATTCTAATTATACAAATTTTATTTTACTGGGCCTTTATAGTTTACAGACGCCCCAACCGACCGTCTTTCAATTTATGACGGTTTGGAACACAGTATTTGTAAAAGCCCAAATTTTATACCTATTTCATTTATTACCTAGTCCGCTCACCATACATGGCACTCGGGCCATTTTGTCCTGAATATTACAGATTAATGAACTAAGAGATGTTCACAATATCCAAACCAAGAATGGCGAATTTACTAGAGTAAAACAGAATGTACTATAATAACAGTGGACAAACACAACGTAGAGAACGGTTGTAGAATCTTTTTCCATAAGCAAATGTTGGCCCTGAAAAGGGCCGTTTGGTATCAATACAAGCAGAAATTTGTGTAGGCTTATTCGGATTTGTCGGTCTTCTTGGGCAAGAGAACAGCCTGGATGTTGGGCAGCACACCACCCTGGGCAATGGTCACACCAGAGAGCAGCTTGTTCAACTCTTCGTCGTTACGGATAGCCAGCTGCAAGTGACGGGGGATGATGCGGGTCTTCTTGTTGTCACGGGCGGCGTTACCGGCCAACTCGAGGACTTCAGCGGCCAGGTACTCCATCACTGCGGCCAAGTAGACCGGGGCGCCAGCACCGACGCGCTCAGCGTAGTTGCCCTTACGCAGCATACGGTGAAGACGACCCACGGGGAACTGAAGCCCAGCTCGGCTCGAGCGGGACTTGGACTTTCCCTTAACTTTACCTCCTTTACCACGGCCAGACATGTTGAATCAAGGTTAACTGGTTTAATATACAACTCCTGTGCAGATCAAGGGGCGTTATATAGCTGCCGGTTCCCTGTGCTTTCATGTAAGGTCTTTCTTATTGGTCTGCTCCCTTGCATTGTTAACCTTTGTTCAGATAGATATCGCTATGTTCTCTTTGTATAATACGTCATCCCTATCGGCTCGTAAATTTAACAAGGATTTAGTTATATGATACTGGAAGTAAGGTTTCTAGTGTAAAACAGAAGTACATGAATCAAGATAACATATTTAGTTTCAGTTTATTTTCAAGCTAGATTTGCAATGTTTCTTCGGTCTACCCAACAGGAAGTCGGCTCGCTACGGCCGGAGCAGCTTTTTCCCGTCTCTCCCTTATAAACCGCGGCGAATGAACTACAATCCCACAATAAAGTCAGCTCGACGAGTGAGCAAATCATGCCTCCGAAAGTCAGCGGTAAAGCAGCCAAGAAGGCCGGCAAGGCCCAGAAGAATATCAACAAGGACGAAAAGAAGAAGAAGCGCCGCAGGAAGGAGAGCTACGCCATCTACATCTACAAAGTCCTCAAGCAGGTCCACCCCGACACGGGCATCTCCTCCAAGGCCATGAGCATCATGAACAGCTTCGTCAACGACATCTTCGAACGCATCGCTTCTGAATCATCTCGCCTGGCTCAGTACAACAAGAGGTCGACCATCACCAGCAGGGAGATCCAGACCGCCGTCCGTCTCCTGCTGCCCGGTGAGTTGGCCAAGCACGCTGTCTCTGAAGGCACCAAGGCCGTCACCAAGTACACCAGCTCCAAGTAGATCGTCCTCCGTGTCTATAATGCCACAAACAAACGGCCCTTTTAAGGGCCACTAGAACCTACAGAAGCAAGAAGCGCTGACTTTACTTTAAAATTCAAGATTGAAACAACTGGAAGTTAATAACTGGCGCTTTGGTATGTGCAGTACCATGTTTGAACTACATTAATACTAGAAAAAGATTAAGTTGAACCAACATTACCACTAGTAGGATACTTACACTTACACTACACCTCCTTATATTACAGAATACTTCGTAACGGTTTATACATAATATTGTCCCTTTCATGTTATAGGAAAAATTCACATTGGCACAAAAGCTCCGTCTCTAACGGTACATTCGAGAGTAAACAGATAGGGTATGATGGATTCTTTTTAACTTTAGAATTCTATTTTGGCAAAACTAATGACCCCATTTTGATGAAACTTTACCAGTGCATAAAGCACTGCCAGTTCTACACCCAGTATTTTTTGGTTGCTATATCTTGAAAAATGGGTTGACAATATGCTTATTTTGTCATATCGAAGTTTTCATACGATACAAAGATCAATGATCTTGAGAGCTCTCCCACCCCACTGAAAATCGTCCAACCTTATGCGGAAGTGACAAATCATCACTAGAAGCAGACGATATTACGAAACGTGGAAACGTTGTTCTGTGATAGCTGACTTCAGAATCGAGGAAAAGATGTAACATAAAAATGAAACAAACAAGGGGATATGCTGATGTAAACAAGCCTTACGCACAACAATGTCTTCCAGGTACAGAAATTCTATCAAGTGTGAAATCTCTGTTGCTTTTCAGTAGGCAGAAATTGAACCATAGGGGGTTGTCGAAGTTCCAAAATGTTAAAGGTTCCTTCGAATGATATTCCGCTGTAAGATATATCCTTCTAGCCCCCGAGTCGATTTAAGAACGTACGAAATTGCAATGACCACCAAGTTTTGGAATATAGTTTCCTTTCCTCCACGTCATCCTATTGTCTTTGACCTTTTAACCTTTGGACTCTCAGTTTCCAAGGGCACTTGTGCTCGAGTATTAGAGAACGAGAGTTGTCGTTGTTGTGTCCATTGTCGAATCATCGAAATCGCGTATTGACTACTACGGCAGATGGTAAGTCTACGGCTGTATATTCCTAAAATTCGTTTTATTGAATTTATCAAGCTGAACAGAACTTACTATATCTAACTATAGTCAGAAAACGTAATACTTAAACTATAGATTATTTTACGTAGGTCAATATCATGGTGCACACGTATATGCAAACTGAGATATTGTGACCCACTTATGATTGTTGATAAGAATTTAAAGGTACCAAATTAGGTCACCTAGTGGCGCAAAAGTACGAAAAATATTCCGTCTGTCTTGTGGACACTGCTTTATGGTTTTAGGCAGAAGTCTTCGACACGACATTTCATGTTTAATAATTCATGGACTGTCTTCCTTGCATCTCCGGTCAGCATATTATCAGATCCCAACCGGCTCCAAAGCCCAACTGACATCGACACACATATAGGTATATTAGACAGATAGATAGACAGACCGACAAACAGTCAGAGAAATAAACAGATAGTTAGATAGATAGATAGTTCGATAAACAGATAAATACAGAGAGACAGACAGACAGACGACAGAAGATAGATAGATAGATAGATAAAAAGATAAATAGATGGCAGACAGACAGACAGACCGACAGACGACAGAAGATAGATAGATAGATAGATTGATAGATAGATAGATATATAAGTAGATAGATAAATAGATAGATAGGTAGGCAGATAGTTAGATATATAGATAGATAGAAAAACAGATAAATAGATGGCAGACAGGTAGACATACAGATAGATAGATAGACAGATAGATAGATAGATAGATAGATAGATGTGCGGGCAGACAGACATGTAGAAAGATAGATTTATGGATAGACACATAGGTAATTATATGATTAAATAGATGCAGGTAGAATAGACAGACGGGTAGATGCACAGACAGAAAGACAGAAAAACAGCAAGATAGATAAATAGACAGATGGATCGATTGAGCTAGATAGATAGATAGATAGATAGATAGATTGATTGATTGATGGATATACAGACAGGTAGATAGATGAATAGATAGGTAGATAAATAGATGGATAGATAGATAGATAGACAGATAGATAAATTAATAGACAGACTGATAGGTATATTAGATAGACAGACAGACAGACCGATAGATAGTCAGACAAATAAACAGATAGAATAGATAGTTAGATAAACAGAAAAATAGATGGCAGAGAGACAGACAGACAGACAGATAGATAGATAGATAGATAGATAGAGACAGATACATAGATGACAGACAGACAGATAGATAGATAGACAGATAGGACAGATAGACAGACAGATAAATATGGGGTTCTGCGGCCGGGTTGTCATCTGAAATTTGCCTCCTGTCAATATTTTGGAGAAACATAAGGTTATGTAATGAATAGTCCAAATACTGCATAGGTTATGTTAGCAGAAGATGAATCTTTTAACGTTTTTATAATAGCAGCTCCTATTGACTAATTCTTTTCGTATCTTATTAAGTCTATCCTTAAAAAATCTAATTCAGTACACATCCCAGGGAACCTTATTACAGCTGCGAGTGAAATACTTTATAAGCCATATTCTTGTCTTCTATATACAGGGAGCTGTATTCCAGTTCATAATTTTTCCGTTCAATTCCTACTGAGCTACTTTATTTTGATTCCTGAAATTCCGTCAATTCTATTTTATATCAAACAGCAGTATCACTATATTATGGTCGCGTACTTCTGTATACATTCTAATAATTTGAGAGCCTTCATTCAAATTACAACTTCAGTAGTAAACTAGAGTAATTAGTAATTTAATTTAGGATAGGGGAGCGATATTAGGATAGGGACATGTGATCCTTCAGTCCTTCACTTGTCCGGTAAAGGGACACGGCACCCGATGTCACATTTACTCATATGAGGACCGAAGGGTTTGCAAGTCCACGGAAATGCCAAGTTGTTTAACATTTTGGGGGGATTTTGGAAATTTTCCAAGAGGGGTGGATTTTCAGGATTCTTTTGGGATTCTTGGGGCTTTGCAAGAATCTCGGGATTGTTGGGATTTTCAAAGTCTGTTGACGGTTTTTTATTTGCCACCGAAATTTTGGTCGATGTGTTTGAAGATTTTCATACTTGCAAACCCGTTGACGAAGACCGAACTTTACCGTTCTTGGTATTGTTCCCCATCCACCTTTATGCGGTTCTTCTCAGCACGATGGGTTTCCAATTTCCTGGTCACGTGTTCAACCTAAAAGTATTAAAACAGGATCCAAATATAGATCAACATACCCGCAATTCGATTGGAGATCCATGAAACAAGAGTGAAGAACAGTAAGGGTTACCAGAATCTGAATTTTCGACGGTCATCTGCCCGACTGAAAACACTAAGACGTACGATGCAAAGTACTAGAGTAATGAAAAAGGATCCCTGCTGGGAGAATTTGTGTGTTATAACTTTCACAGTTATTCATATATAGCTACCAAAAAATACTTGATGTAGACATAGTAGTACTTAATGTACCTCTAACGCTTCGTTAAAATCTGCTTGTTAGTTTCGCCAAATAAAATCCTAACTACTGGTGCGATACAGATAAAACTTGTCGTCTACATGAGGTTGCAAATCATGCTTATCAGGTGAAAATTCGGTTTGTAATGGCACAACCGATACACGTATGTAACAAATACGTCACACTGAACGATCTAATGTGATGCCGTGTACCTGAATCTTTCGGTCCGTTGAAGTTCCGAACTAAAAACTTCTTCCAGTTGGCAGACGTTAGTTGGTGAAGGTAAAGTAGCGGAATCCACTTTCTAGGGTCTCGGTGGATCGTTTTGGAACCGTGTTAAATTCTTAAACGTGTTTCGCCCTATAGTCTCCCGTAACGTATTTGAAAGTGTCACCGAATCTGGGCTTGAATCTTGACAACACACAGCGAAAGTAGTTTAAATCATTTTAATAAGTATTATGAATTATAGCCATCGAACTGTTGATGACATTGTCATACCCTTCCGTATAGTTAAAGCTTCTCCAAAGGATCACGTTTTCGCTAGTAACTACACGTATCTCACTTATTCAAATACACTACGATATTATGGTACATTGTAACAATTAAAAACAGCTAATCAATGCATTTAAGTTTATTCATTATAAAATGATTGTCTTGTATAATTATTCGTACAAAATATGTTTGATTTAGTTTCAGATTTGGCCGCTAGGTGGCGATAACTTTAGTCGGGAATGTTTTGAAACCTGCACCTGTACCCTTAAACGTTTCTGTTACTTCGTAACAGCTAGTAATCTGGTTTAGACAGCAACTCTCGTGTGATTCAGACTTCTTAACTTTTTATATCTGAATCATGTATCCCTGTTACCATTTAAAGATCATCATGCTTGGGTACTTTCCCACGGCGAAATTTTGCAGAGACTGTCCTTCCCGTGCAAAACTTATTGCTAGCCAATGTTTACGTAGAGAATCTCGCTCGTTTCCAGCATGCAAATTAACGGTCCATGCGGTTAAAGCAAGGCAGGTTCATGGATCCCAAGATTGCAATTCTCACAAAAGTGACGCTAATCTTATCTGATGTAATCCTGTGAGTCGATGTAATCGAGTGAAGTTCTAGACGGCCGTGATACGGAGTAGCTACGGTCTATAATCATATGTATTCAAGTGTGAATCGAGATGGCGTATGAATTCGAAATTGGAACTTACGAATCCGTACCAGTACTAGACTCAAACGAAAAGGAGGGTTTGAAATGGCAGTGAAGTAAGTCAATCAATCGGATTTTATTCTGGGAAAAGTAACACAGTAATTTCAATGCAACTTTATGAGTGTGTTAAGCACTACTCGATCTACACATGGTATTTTTCGGGCTGTTATATCTTTACAATTGTGCAAGTTATAAGCAAATAACCTTTCCCATTAAGGACACTTTTTTCTGCTCACACTGTACCGTCAGCAGTGGCTAGTTATAGAAGTCTACAAAAACGAGCCAGTGTTTTTCATCCGTAATTGAGAGAAAGTTCAATATTTTATATTCCTTGCACAGAGGTGCTGCGTCACATCGGTTCAAAGTTGGGCAAAACGGGATGATAGAAGACCATTGTGAGCCACGTAGTTTTTCCAAAGTTTGAGCTGAGTCAGCGTGCAGGGTTTACGAATCGAAACTGTGAAGCTCAAGTGGCATAACCAGCGTGAAGCAGCGCACGAAATGTGAACCAAGAGAGATACGAGAGGTGTGAGAGGTTTGTGAAACATGCGTGCAAAACATAGGGGGACGAGACAAACGGTAAGAAACGATTATGCTGAAAACACAGATTCTTTTGTAAGACGTCACTGCAGAATATTAAGGCCTTTGTACTGTCTACTTGCATGTACGTCACATATTAACTCTAGTAAGTATACTTGTACACTTGGGCACCGATTGCCCTGTGCCTTCAGCAGAACGGAGTTCTAGTTCTGTAAAGCAGTTGGTAGACGGGCCTGTTTTCCAAGTTTCGTCTAACCACACTGATTAGTCCTTACACTTGCGATCAACCAGCGCGGCGGCTGTAAGCCAGTGCTCTTTGTAGAGGGTAGTTTGTATGTTGATGTTGATTCGATACTTTTGTGACTGACAGCATTGTTATTCGTTCGGGTACTGTTACTATCCGTAACTCGGGATTCACAACACAAACTCAGTGGGGACGGCTGTGGTGTTACTGGCAAAGTTGCCCCAACTACTCGCAATTACTACTCCCAGGTACTCTGCTTTACTATTCAGGCTTTTCGTTGTAGTTACGGGACCATGGTCAATAGTACTTACAGCGGACAAACCACAACACAGAAGAGAATCAGTGATAACAGTTCCCATAAAGCCCACTTTAAAGAATAACTCCAACAGCTGGCAGAGGCATTAGTTTCAGCAAAATGGTTATTTTCAACAAATTTTTCAAATTTTTCATAAAACTTTCTGCTACGGTAACATCCGTACTTAAGCATACAAGTGCAAGTACGGTTTTTAACACCGCAAAGAAATACTATCGAGTAAGGAGTTACGGGACTGCATATTGTCAGAGCCCGACCGGCCCCCCGAGCCCAACTGGCATAGACACACGGAAAGGTGCATGTTGGAAGATAGATAGAAAGTTCGATAGATAGGTAGATAGATAGATAGATGGATATAGATAGATATATATATAGATAGATAGATAGATAGATAGATAGATAGATAGATAGATAGATAGATAGATAGATAGATAGATAGATAGATAGATAGATAGATAGATAGATAGATAGATAGATAGATAGATAGATAGATAGATAGATAGATAGATAGATGCAATTAGTGTTCAGGGTACGGACATAAATATAATGCCTTGGGTATTAGATTGAAACACTCTTTAGTCC
The DNA here is from genome assembly GCA_022114935.1 of Leptestheria dahalacensis. Classification (NCBI taxonomy): domain Eukaryota; kingdom Metazoa; phylum Arthropoda; class Branchiopoda; order Diplostraca; family Leptestheriidae; genus Leptestheria; species Leptestheria dahalacensis. Next base: position 19,970 of record JAIQCU010000417.1, on the reverse strand, counting down.
AACGCGTCAAATAAATTATAATTATCCTGTTAATAAGACACAATAAAGCATAAAAAGCGAACCCGCCCAATGTGGGTAGTATTTAGGCCCTTTTACTTTCTTCGTATAAATTAATCTAGCTCAGCGGTAAGGCGCCCGACTATACAACACGAAAGGTTTCAGATTCAAATCCCGGTGCAAGGTGGAATTTTTTTCAGACGTCCTGACTGAAAAACTTCTGCATTTTTCCATCGGAGATCTAGCATCAAACCATTTCTAAGCTACAGGAATAGTCAAAGTTAAAGTTTTCCCGGTAGAATTTCATAACAAAGCATGGCGGCTGAAAGATTTCCTCGACAGGCTGATGATGATATCCTGGAAACCGGTGAGCTTGAGGCTTACCCCTTTGGTTCTTGATTAAAGAAAACACTGAATGTTTTTTTCAATACTTGCGACATAGACGAGGAAGATGCGGAAGTTATCAGCCAGGAGTAAAGTGATGGCTTCTGTTCCGATACCTCCTCCGTCGAATCTTCAGAGGAAAACGACGATCAGTCAGGTAACCTCTCTTCCTCCCTTTCAAGAAATACTAACGTGCCCATCTTTCTTTCACTTATCGGTGGCTTGCACGGTTTCGTCTGCTTGAATTCTGCCATAAGCTAACATGGGAACAAATGGTAGGGAGCTACCTAGCATTTCCTATCTCTAACACTGTAGCAGACGAAACTGTGCAAGCCACCTATACAATAGAAAGAAATGAGTAGTGAAAATAAAAACCGACATATTTCTTCCTTCTCATTCCGAATATATCACATTTCTAGTGTTTGTAATATCCTGCAGTTTCTTAACAGAACTATCAAAGTTATTGCTTATCTAACTACATTTACCTCCGCTCCGCTTCCGATGAAGAAGTCGACTCTGGAACAAAGTTTACCAGTCGAGGAGCGTGTGCTCGGCACCAGCTTGGGGCCCAGGAACAAAGCAGGGACACTGAATGTCAAGTCTGCGGCAAGAGGCTCGCAACGCGGCGTGGACTGAAACTTCATGCTCGCACCCACACTGGTGGAAAACCTTACGGCTGTGACGACTGCCACAGAAGGTTTGCTGTACGCAGTCACCTCATTCGACACCAGCTTGACGTCCACCAGCAACTCAAAAACTATGAATGCCAAATTTGCGGGAAAAAATTCGGGCGCAAGGGGTACCTAAAATTTCATTCTCGTATTCACAGTGACGAAAAACCATATGGCTGTGACGACTGTCCGAAAGGTTTGCTCTACGCAGTAACCTTATTCATCACCAGCTTGCCGTCCATCAGTAGCTCAAGAATTACGAATGCCAAATATGCGGGAAAAGATTCGGTCGGAACGAGCATTTTAAACTTCATTCTCGTAATCACAGCGGCGAAAGACCTGCCACGCGTCTGCAGCAAAAGGTTTGCTTCTGGCATTGAGCTCGGTCTACACCGGCGAATCGTACACAAAGGTGTGAAGAGTCATCAATATGCGACGTGTGCGACGGAAATTTTTCGGTCAGTGGGAATCTTGCGGAACACGTACGGAGGAAACATACCGGAAAGCGACCATACCAATGCGACATATGCAGGGGTAGATTTCATAACAAGTCAGATCTTCGGAAACACATAAATAAGCAGCATGAGTAAGCGGTTCGTTGGTGCCAAACGTCACAAGAGCTTTTTCACTTGATTTGATTCAGGGTAGATTGATAGTTTTTAACCTAAGAAAGACGGCTTGCGTTGTCTTGGATAATGAATACTGTTGCTTTGAAATGGTCCACTGGATATTTGTCTCCATTGCTTAACAGCATGGAGACATATTGTTCACTTTTTNGTTCGACTCAACTCCGTACCCACGTGACGAATATGGGTCTACTCGACATTTCGCCCTCTTTTCAATTGCAATTTTTCCAGCTAATGAATAATTTTCAAATAATCTTCATTCGATTGCTACTCACAAACACACATAGCAAATAACAAAGACAATTCATTCACTGAACATTATTTAAATGGGATCTAAAGTACGCCAGACAAAGCCAGGTTACCTAAAACTACCTACTGCGAGAGAGTTTAAAATCGCGAACACTAAAACTGAATTATAGCTACGTAAGTATTGTACTGTGGTGCAGAAAATAAAGCAATGGAGACAAACTATTCCTCGGTGAGGGTAGTACTATGTTTTTATTCTTGTTTGATGACGTATTATGGAAACCAGTGCAATTGTTGTTAAAATAAACAGGAACAATTTTACATTTATCCTAAGGAACCAATAAACAAAACAATTTGCAATCCTTGAAAAAGTAAGAAAGAGAAGCTGCCATCTAGCGGCTACTTGCTTAACTAAATTCGCCCATCAGATTCTCGGGAGTTGGACATGGTCCATGTTATTTATTTCCGAAAGATGTTTATAATGACTATAACATGACAGAGATTTGATATACTAAACATTATTTCCTGTTATCTTCTTCTGTAATATAACTGAATCAAGCCTCTTCTAACCTACCCGTAGCCACGTTTCAACTATATACAGCAACTATTCAACAATAATCTGACAGCTCGTTGGCGATTACCGACATCAGTTACTACGTTAATGTTGATGATATACTTTGATCGGTTTGCATATGCCACCAGGTACACATACTCTGGTAAACTGCGCCCGCTATATGGAACTACTTCGGGTGATGATTCAGTTGTACTTGCAAACATCATTAGAAGCCCGGGTTAAAAAAGGTACTATGACTTTTTATGGTATGGTTCCAAATTACTATATAGGTGATTCACTATGGGGCGGTAGCTGCGCCGAAAGAAGCACTAAAGCGACTGATTATAAGAACCTGTTATATAGCTTTCTAAATATTAAGGTTATAATGATTTCAGATAACACTTTAATAATACAACAATGCAATTATCCGAGTTCAAATATTAATTAGTACTATGGACATTGAACTTACAAAAACCGGTATATATTATTACGTGTTAACATTATTACAATACCATTGTTGATTTACGTGTTTTCATATTTATTTGTAGGTTCTAGTTTAGTCTAGTTCCGTTCAACCAACAATATAATCGCTATTAACATTTAACTTAAGTATCAGAGTCGGTAACTGCTCGTCTGCTGTAGAAGAAGAGCAACGTATAAATACTTGTTTATGTATTTACACATTACAGTTACACTTGAATCAGACGCTGATTTAGAAACGGCTACATTTAGCAACGTCTTGTAATAAAACGAAGACGTTAATTAGACCTCTTTGTGCTTCAAAACACGCAAAACATTATGGCATTTACGGAAATGCAAAGGGAAAGTTACCTTACAAGTGTTTTCTGCCTTCAAACCCAGAAAAACAGCGTTTTTTATTTCATTTCTGCAAAAGCCGCCCGTGAATGTATTTCACGTTTAACTATCGGTAGTTAAACAAAAGCCGATTCTCGATAATTGAACTCAATATAAAGTTTCTAAGGGTCTAGGAAATAAAGATGTTAAAACGGTATTTAACCTTTTAGATTAACTTCTTAAAACATATTTTTGAAATTTAGCGATCAAATAGGTTTCGGAATTTATTCTGTACTGAACTGTTTTCTGACTTTTAAAACTGGCAACCCTGCTATCTTTCAGTTCCTTTGGCTGGAAGAAGCGCATAGGCGCCCAAATACCACAGCTAATATACACAAACGACGACACGACCAACATATCGACAGTCAGCAGAGTCTTCATGTAATACTTTACTCACAGGTACAAGTTTCAACGCAAGCACTTTGACTATTGTAAATTATATTATGTTTCTCCCCATTTAATTTAGTCTTTTTTAGATCACGCTGTTTGCAAAGTTAAATTGCCCATATTGTGTGATCCCCACATTTCAGCTTTCACGTTATATTATGGTGCTTTTAACGAGGACTCGTCGAATAAAAACGTCTTCTTGATCGTAGGTACGTTATATTTGTGCATTGTGTAATTAGCAACGTACCTTTGGTTGATGGTCGTCGCGGGTTCATGTTAACGCCTTAGTGCCGGAACGTAAGGGCTAGGGCTTTCAACACAGCTCAGTTTATTTCATTTCCCTAATCCAGGTATTGCAGGACTTTTGGTGCTGTAGCTATTCTCTCCTAAAGGAAACGTTGCTTTTCTTGCACGGGCAGGGATCGGGGTGCGTCTCGTTAGCGCTGATTGTTCCTTATCACTAGATGGGAATTGTGCAGCGGGTTGAAGGGTTCAGGGGTCCCCTCAACCAAACAGCATTTTCAAATTGGATTCGTAGTTTTGGACACAGTTGATCAAGTTCAGCACCAGTTAACTAAAGTAATGGCCACGGCATCCCGCAACGCGGAGGAGGAAATCGTTGAAACCGGTAAGCTCGGATCTTTGACGTGTCAGTTTGATCAAAAGTTAAAGGGGACTAACAATCTTACTTTTAATCAATTTGATATAGGTGAAGAAGGTACTGATGAATGTACTGAAGAAGATTATTCCGATTCTAACCTAGCCTGACGATACCTCGGAGGATCCCGACGACCAGTCGAGTAATCTCTCCTTCCTTTCGTAAATAAAAGAAAATAACATTTCCGAAATAATTTTTTTTACAGTAACTTAAAATTTACTTTTACTAATAACTGTTTACTTTCATTCTCACATTAATTTCAAATTCAATTATGTTTTGGAATGTCGTTGTTAGTATTATAGTTTGTGATATGATTCTAGGGGTATTGATTGAAGTGTAAAATTTCATCAAGTAAAGTTATATTAATCTTTTAACGTGTCAAACGAAACATAAGTTAGCTTACCTTTTGGTTTAATCCTTGAGCCAAAAACATCCTCCACCTCAGCTGAAGCTGATGTTGAATGAGTATGATGTTATGACTATCGCAGTATTAGATATACTTTACATGTTGCAACGACGGTTGAACTATCACATTACTATGGATAATATCTACAATTATGAAATGAATCTTGACAGGTATATAACAAACATTTGTTCAATAAAAAAATAACGAGTCGCTAGTACCGGAATCGTTTAAAATATGACTTTAATAACTCATCTTATGAATTGCAATATATCATAGTAGTGCCATAATACAGTCACGATATTGTCACAATTAAATCAGGTCAGCCACGTGGTCGTTTTCGCTTTCACGTTATACGTAGGTATTTATGGATTCAAACCCAGGACTACTTGCATGCTTGTCAAGCGTTTCCACGCTTTGCTACCTAGGTTAGTTATTAGTATGGCTAACAGGTGAACAGGTAACATAGGTATTTATTGAAATTCAGTGTCACTACCGTCGGTAACTGGTAACAAAGAGTGCACTCTTATACGTACAATCTCCATTACTTGACGGTTTAATGAGTTTAATTAGGCGACAGTTATAACGTATCTAATCAGTAGCTTTTAATTGAGTTTAATTCTTTCGGTTCCTGTTGTATTTTAGGTGCCGTCCGGTCATCATCGCCCCGTTCAACGAGGACCGCATCGTCCAAACATATGCCGGTTCACACGGCTGAAAAGACGTTCGAATGCGACAACTGCAAGAAAAAGTTCGCTATTCGTTTATCTATCAAGCAAGCATGGGTTACACTAATATTAAAGGATAACCTCGGATTTAAGCAATATAATTATACATTTAACTCTGCAAAAATAAAATACAAGCTATAAATCCCGTCTGTGCCCTCACTTAAAAGAATATTAGAGATGACTCTTTCCTTTAACTAGTGGTGGCCCTGAAAAGGGCCGTGGTTCTATAAGCCGAGGAACTGAAGGGTGAGTTTAACCGCCGAAACCGTAGAGGGTGCGACCCTGGCGTTTCAGGGCGTAGACGACGTCCATCGCGGTTACGGTCTTGCGCTTGGCGTGCTCCGTGTAGGTCACAGCGTCACGGATGACGTTCTCGAGGAACACCTTGAGAACACCTCGGGTTTCTTCGTAGATGAGGCCCGAGATGCGCTTGACGCCACCACGGCGAGCCAGACGGCGAATTGCGGGCTTGGTGATTCCCTGGATGTTGTCGCGAAGAACTTTACGGTGACGCTTGGCGCCTCCCTTGCCGAGTCCTTTTCCACCTTTGCCTCGTCCGGTCATCTTGATTCGGAATGTTGAAGTGCGCTTGATTATAGTTTCTCTGAAGCTCCCACGCTATATGAAGCATTGTGGCGGACGCTCGAGCGCCCTCCTTCCAACAGCCAATGGGAGCCTAATACATCCTCTTGCCTCCCTATTGGTTACAAAACTCAGCCACCGTTATGTTCTTAGGGCAGCTGCTCCTATAAATAGGGGAGTCCGCTATATTGTTAACCGAATTCCAGTATACCTTCGCTACAATGGCACGTACCAAGCAGACCGCTCGCAAGTCCACCGGTGGAAAAGCTCCCCGTAAACAGCTGGCTACCAAGGCGGCTCGTAAGAGCGCCCCGGCTACCGGTGGTGTGAAGAAGCCCCATCGTTACCGCCCGGGTACCGTGGCTCTTCGTGAGATTCGTCGCTACCAGAAGTCGACCGAGCTGTTGATCCGCAAGCTGCCCTTCCAGCGCTTAGTGCGAGAAATCGCCCAGGACTTCAAGACTGACCTGCGCTTCCAGAGCTCGGCTGTGATGGCCCTTCAGGAGGCCAGCGAGGCCTACCTGGTCGGCCTGTTTGAAGACACCAACTTGTGCGCCATCCATGCCAAGCGTGTTACAATCATGCCAAAGGACATCCAACTTGCCCGCCGTATCCGCGGAGAGCGCGCTTAAAGAACAACTGGCTTGATATCTACCCAACGGCCCTTTTCAGGGCCACCATATCCTAATGTAAAGATCTCGTACCGTTTCATCAGCTACAACATAAAAAAAAGCTGAAATGTTCATCGGGCCACTCGTGTGCATGAACTATTTTTCCACTTGAATCAGTATCAATAACTAATCCCTACGAACACCGTGCTGGATTAATCGTATTTAATTTCCAAGTTTTCCATGCGCAAAGCCATTCTTACGGGCATATGGTTGGCTCCATGTTCAAACAAAGTCGACAGATTGACAAAATACCACTCGATGGAAGTTAACGTCCCATCCTACGTATAAGTTCAAGTGGTGGTAGTTGCACATTTCAATGGTCGTGGTAAAGAGCAATGGTGATTAGATATTTGAATATAACAATCGAACTTTACTAGTTTTTTCATGCTGAAAACGCGAGGAAATATGCAAACATTGCCGCAGGAAAATATGGTAGCTGGCAAATTCTTTTTTTAATTACTTACTAATCTCATTATCAAGGCATATCACATAAATATATAGCTTGAATGACTGATTTGATTCCGGTTTCTGTTGAACACTGGTGGCCTGAAAGGGCTGTTGGTTGTTTCAAAGCTGCTCGTCACTCCTGTCATAATACCTTTAATACCGCAGATTCATGAGCATGATTCATTCATTTCATTCATTCAGATTCATGAGGGATGTCCGCCATAACTACACCACACGGTAATGTAGAATGTAATGCAGTATGGTGCGTAGTAAAAAATGTACCATAATAACAATGAATAGAGCAACAGTTATAGAATCTTCTTTCCAGAATGCAAATGTTGGCCCTGAAAAGGGCCGTTGGGTTAGATGCAAGCGCTAACTTGACAGATTTAGGCCTCCTTCTCGGTCTTCTTGGGCAGGAGCACAGCCTGGATGTTGGGCAGCACACCACCCTGAGCAATGGTCACACCGGAAAGGAGCTTGTTCAACTCTTCGTCGTTACGGATGGCCAGCTGCAAGTGACGGGGGATGATGCGCGTCTTCTTGTTGTCGCGGGCGGCGTTGCCGGCCAACTCAAGGACTTCAGCAGCCAGGTACTCCATCACTGCGGCCAAGTAGACCGGGGCGCCGGCACCGACGCGCTCGGCGTAGTTGCCCTTACGCAGCATACGGTGAAGACGACCCACGGGGAACTGAAGTCCAGCACGGCTCGAGCGGGACTTTGACTTTCCCTTGACTTTACCTCCTTTACCACGGCCAGACATGGTGCAGACTTGGATTTATAATCTGAATGAAACGAAAAGACGTTTCTGTATATACTCCAATCGTTCAGTTGGGCTTTATATGCCTTGCGGTACATCCGCCTCTAAAATGCAGTCTTCTGATTGGTCGAGCCATGCGCTTTGTCTCCTTTGTTATACCTTGGCGCCACGGCTCACGAGCCAAGTCTGTGTTAAGAAATGCTAACAGACACCAGAATTTGTACAAATTGGAATGGAATTTATTTTGACTTGTTCTACACATAAAGTATCAGCAGATTACAATATAGGACATGGGGTATAACTATCAGAATCAAGCTAGTTCTTTGTTCTCACTATTGACCAATAGGAGACGCGGGTACATAGGCCCCAGCCGGCGGCCTCAGCTGCCACGTATAATACCGGGCTATTCCTCCGTCGCTTTACCGTTCGCATCGAGTTCCCAACCTACGAATAATGCCCCCGAAAGTCAGCGGTAAAGCAGCCAAGAAGGCCGGTAAGGCCCAGAAGAACATCAACAAGGACGAAAAGAAGAAGAAGCGCCGCAGGAAGGAGAGCTACGCCATCTACATCTACAAAGTCCTCAAGCAGGTCCACCCCGACACTGGCATCTCCTCCAAGGCCATGAGCATCATGAACAGCTTCGTCAACGACATCTTCGAACGCATCGCTTCCGAGTCGTCCCGCCTGGCTCAGTACAACAAGCGATCGACCATCACCAGCAGGGAAATCCAGACCGCTGTCCGTCTCCTGCTGCCCGGTGAGTTGGCCAAGCACGCCGTCTCTGAAGGCACCAAGGCCGTCACCAAATACACCAGCTCCAAGTAAACTGCTTCAAGTTTAGGCTTGAATTGAAACCAACGGCCCTTTTCATGGCCACCAAAACTCTGGAAATGAGAGCGTTGCTCCGCAATCTTAATGTTTTGGATTAACTTATAACAACATATCGTAGTTTAGCATTTATGTTGACGTATTATTTAATACGAATCTAGTGAGATTAGTAGGTGATATCTTATATTAGCGAGCCCAACGGTATTATACTTTCTACAATGTTACGAATATCACTGATGGATGTAATAGGCGAATACAGCCTTACAGTACGTATACCAGGTTTCGTGTTTAAGTATATTGGATACGGTTTCCATATTAGCATTATTCATGTTATATAAATCCATATTAGGATTTTAAATATGGACGAGTGAATACTTCTGATTGAGTAAGAGAGAGTTACATTGAAATGAAAACCTTAATCTAATCTAAACCGTTACGGTTATGGAAATGAACAGTTAACAGGAGGGAACGATATTAACTTGTACTACTATTAAACACGAGTTAAATAATTCTCTGTTATGCTTAAATTAGATTACTTCCGGTAACTAGAAATCTTCACAGTTGGTGAAACAGGCCGCTGAAATTCAACACTCATTTTTTTGTAACGTCTATATTGAATTAAAAATATTAGCGCAGATGTTAATTGAATCAACTAATATAAATGAATATAACTTATTTTCTTTTAATCGATTAAAAATGAACTGTAAACCTGGCAACGCCGCCTCCTGCGTCAATGTCCCAAAGCCACAGAGGAATTTGCGTTCGGCGGCTAGTGGGAGTGTTGACTTCTGCAGCTAAGTTTGTGTTTCCTCTAGACTAAATAACGACAGCAAAAAACGGGGACAAGGCGTTTTTGGCTGAGTACACCGATCGTGGCCATCTCTGTACTGCACGCAACCGTACGACAGAAGAAGCAAGTTTCAGTATACGGACGTCACATTCGTTTGATTCAACTCAGATACACGAACAGCCCAACTTGAAAAGTAAAAGTTTGTTTACATTATTGATATACTACATTTTACCAGCCGTGTAATGGCTGCAACCGAATCACAGTAGTAGTTCTTGAATGACTCGAGAGATTGTCGCTTTCTCGAGTACGTTGTTGACGCACGGGTCGAGGCGCACTTGCCGAGCATCGGATACGGCCATACTGGCTCGTTTATCTGAGTTGAGGCTGGTTCCCCTGCGTTACTCATCGATGTGGTAAGACGAACCTCGTGGAGGAATTAAGTCGACGACGCGGGTGAAACGGCGAGTGCGAAACCATCTCGAACTCGTCATCTCTCACAAAATTTGCATTTTCATGCCGAACGACAGAGTCGAGCTCCGTATTTCCGTTGAATAGAGGCCATTTAGCTTTTCTGATTATTTAGAAAGAATTACAGTGAATTGGAAAAAGGCAGGGGTAAACTTAAGCGTCAGAAATTAAACACCGATGTTTTCATTTGTCTTTGAGTAACACAGGATTTCCTGCATGTGACATTGGCTCAGTGGTTTGACGTTTCGTTCTCATAAGGAAAACACGTTTCATTGTAGCTGGAGCTTTTATTAACGGCGGTACATGTATGTTAAAGCCTGTAGGGAGACCCGCCGTGCGTAAAGCCCGTAATCTTCCCGAGATAACACGGATTTTACTGCGGGGCTGTAGTCACTAGCTGATAAGCAACACATTCCATTCCATTTCTAGTTGGTCAATATATTTACCTAAGTGTAATAACCTCCCATTCTGTCTATATCTCTCTATTTAAGTAGCCAGTTATATTCATAATTTTAAATGAAATAAATGTATAATACTATTGATTTTAAAAGTAAATAAATAAAATAAAGAATAAATCGTTTTACTTTTTTTTCTCAAAGGAATGTCTCACCACAGCGACGAGAATGCATTAACAGCGTCCACCGACTCGTTCTGGGAGCCGGGGAACTTTAAGCGGACCACGCGCAGGATCGAGGACGGCAACCGGCTGTGCACCGACCTGATGCTCCTCGTGCAAGAGAGGGCCGACATTGAAAAGAATTATGCGAAAAATCTCAAAACCTGGTCGAAGAGGTGGCAGGAACTAATCGAAAAAGGTTTTCTTCATTGATGAATTAACTTTAAATTTAACTTTAAATATTAGTTTAAAAAACGTGTTGTTGGGTTAAAGTTTAATCTGAGATGTGAAATAAAGGGCCAGAGTACGGAACCACCGAGGCGGCGTGGAAAGGCGTGCTCGTCGAGGCGGACCGTCTCTCGGATCTGCATCTGAAAATCAAGGACCATTTGTGTAACGAGGTCTCACAGCAGATCAAACAGTGGCAGAAGGAGAATTTCCACAAAGTATTATTTTATTATACTGAAATATTAATCTATTTACAGTTAATTTATGAATTATAATTACAGTTAATAAACTATGTAATTAAGTAGTCATGTTAACTTATAGTCATTTAATTTGTAGATTATTTGCACTTTTAATCATGAAATTAACCTTGTAATTAACATTTAGTTTGAGATGTATTTCGGTAAAATTTAAGGCAGCTCATTATCTAATTGACTGTACTAGTGATTAAATCAGTAAACCTTTATTATATACGTGAATATTAAGTTAAAATTAATGTTAATATTAATTTTGTAGAATATGAAGTGTTAATTACGATTTGACTGCAGTCGATGATGGCGTTGAAGGAGAAGAAGGAGATGGACGACGCTTTCAAAAAGGCGCAGAAACCCTGGGTCAAAGTCTACGAAAAGGTCACCAAGGCTAAGCAAGATTACCACAACGCCTGCAAGACGGAAACATCGGCGCTCAATCAGGAGAAAAACGCCTCGGCCGATTCCTCAATCTCTTCGGAACAAGTATTTCCACTTCACTTCAAAAACTGCATAGAATTAACTAAAACGTAATCTATTTTATTATTAGAATACTGAATTATGTAGTTAAGACTAATAATTTGTTATTTTAAAAAGTATAACTTTAGTTAATTGGATATTTTCTTTAGTTAATGATTTAATTTGGAAATAATTTATAACCGTTCTGGGATATTAAAGTTTATAATATAATTATTACGTTGAGGAATTCTCATTAAGTTAATACGCCATTTAAATTTACAGTATATTATTTTTAAAACAACTTAAATGCTTGAGTGTACTAAACATCTAATTGTGATTAAGTTGAATGTAATCGCGTTAAAATGACGACTGTTATTCGTTTTCAGTTGAAGAAGCTGCAGGAGCGCGTGCAGCGCGCCAAGGACGACATGGAGAAGGCGCGGGACAAGTACGAAGCCACTCTGCAGGAAATCAATTCGTACAACCCGAAGTACATGGAGGATATGACGGACGTGTTCGACAAATGCCAGGCCATGGAGAGTCAGCGGCTCCAGTTCTTCAAGGAGGTCCTCTTCAACATCCATAAGGGACTGAATATCAGCAGGGATCCGCAGTAATACGAGAATTATTGTATAAAATTCTATAATATTTAACTTTAATCTATTAATTTATCCTAGTTTGCCTAATTACGATAAAATACTCGTTGGGTTAACAACTGAGTTTATTCGAAAATTCGAATGTTGATTAATTTTGATATTATCTTCTTAATATTAGTATAATGTATTTCAATGTTATAAAACCTATTTAGCTTATAGTATTGCCGAATTTGATTTTAGCGATAATCTTCATAACTGATTTAAATGGTCTATTCGCGGTTGCTAATATCTATCTATGTATATGTGTGTCTATCTAGCTCTCGACCTATTTGTCTACTCATCCACCTATCTAACCGTCTATCTACCTACCTGCCTATTTAAACTGTCTACCCGTCTATCTACCTTTCTATCTATCTACTTATATAACTATCTGCCTGTCTGTCTATCTACCTGTTTATCTACTTACACAACTATCTGCCCGTCTGTCTATCTACCTATCTATTTAACAACTTATCTAATTATCTATTTAACTACTTATCTAATTATCTAATCATCTAACTGTCCTGTCTATCCACCTATCTATTTCTATACTTATCTAATTACCTATCTATCTCTCTACCTACGCATTTATCTACCTACCAAGTGTATATATTATCTAGTTATCTACCTTTCTGTATATCTACCCATCCATCTACCTAACTATTTGTGTATATATTATCTAGTTATCTACCTGTCTGTCTAACAACCCATCTATACTATTTAACTTTTTATGTAATTGTCTAACTGTCCTGTCTGTCTACCTGTCTATTTCTCTACTTATCTACCATTCTGTCTATCTACCTATTTATCTGAATATCTATCTGACTACCTGTCGTATCTGTCTTTCTGCTTGTATATCCCCTACCTATACATCTGTCTAACAACGTAAACTATTTATCCATCTATCTAACCTACGTATCAGGATGTATATCTATCTGTCAATCTACTCACCCACCAATCTATCCATCTACCTATCTAACTAACTGATAACTCTATAACTATTCCCAATGCACGTATCTATAATGTAAATTCTATACTCTAGTTCAATTGTGATATTATGTAACTTTTTAATTTCACCAATTTAATCGGATTCCTTAATTACAAAAGATAAATTAGTCATAAAACTCTACTGTCCAAGGAATTACTACTACAGTAATTCCATAGAATATTAAATAATAGCCCGATTAACTATTAAATCATTTAACCGTCGAATTGTCGGTTGATATCCATCAAACTGGCCAAGAATGCGTATAAATTGTTTATTTTTCAATTAAAAGGTTACCGCAGATCTACGAAGAATTCTACCACACCGTCAACAACGCGGACGCCGATAAGGACCTCAAGTGGTGGTCGCATAACCACGGGGTTAACATGGTCATGAATTGGCCGCAGTTTGAGGTATTGCCAACCGTGTTAGACAGATAGATAGATAGACAGATAGATAGATAGATAGATAGATAGATAGATAGATAGATAGATGGAGAGAGGGAGAGAGAAAGCATGGGCATGTTTCTCAAAATGTTTTTATATAAATAGTCAATATAAGCATGGTGAAGCATGTTGTATTTGATTAATTAAATGTATATTCATTTTAATTTTAATCTAATTAACTGGGATGTTTATGTTCGGTTCAGTGAAGAAGTAAATCCAGCGGTGAACGCGTCGAGGTGACGGATTAAATGTCGAATCCTCTTTTGTTGGCATTTCTGTATAATTGTCATAATTTGATATTAATCCATAATTTAATGATGGAACTTAACGACGAGCCAACGAGTAAATTTAGTCACATTTATTGAATCCGCAATCAAGTTAATGAGGAATTTAAAAGACAGCATGTTAGGCATGCCCCAGTTTAATTCGTTACTTAATTAAACCCTAATTAACTTGTACGTGTGTAATAATCTGGTCATTTTGTGTTATTTCAGTTAAATTTAAGTAGAACCATTTTTGGCGGGAAAAAATGCGTCGATGTCGATTGAAATATTCCGATCGATTTTTTTTTATGTCTTGGTTTGTATTGTTGAATGGACGTCACGGAACAGTTTTAAAATGGATGTTGAGTAAATGTCGTGCATGTTGGAATTTTTATTTTCTAATCGACGTGAACTGCAGGACTATTCTGAGGAATTCCGCGATATTGCCGGTGCCAAGGCCAAGGGCAAAGGTCAGCTGCCCGAAGGAGCCATCACTTTGGTCAATCAACGCAACATGGCCGACGATTTGCCTGTAAACAACCGTTCAAACCCCCAAACAGATTAATTTTTTGAAAAAATGAGAAATATCACAAGAATATCGATATTGGATTTAAAGGAATCCGATTATTTGTTCTAGGGAAAAAAATTGATTTCGATATCGATATTCTAGTTGGTGTGTCGACCAGGTTGTGGCTTGCGGTTTCACTCATTGGCTGGTGAAAAATGGAAAGGGGGCGGAGCTTGACTAATGCTGTTTAACCAATGAGGATTTTTTGTTTCAGCTGGGTCTGCTTCGCTTGGTGTTTGGTGTCTTGGAGCATGTTGTATTTGGTTGTTTGTTGTAGTTTTGGGTTCTTGTTTCCTATTGGCTGGATTTTTGAGTTTGATGTAATTTTTAAATTGATCTGATTGGTTGTTTAAGGAACTGGGCGCAGCGTCGACGGTCAGCGATAGAAACGGCCGGAAAATGTCGAAGAAGGGAGACGGGACGACGGTGGCTGCTGCGGGAGCCGTCGTCATGGCAACCAAGAACACAGCGGAGAAGACCAACAGCACAAGTAGAACATCCGGTGTTAGGTATATTAAATATATATTACAGCATGTTATTATGATTAATTATTATTTGATCCTGGTGGTTAATTAGTTGATTAACATTTTAGGAATTTTTAGGATTTGTGTCGGAATTTAAATATATTCAAATCACTTTGATTAATTGAAGTTTTGTTAATTTTCCGTTAATTCTGGGAAAATAATATTCTTACCTCTTTAAAAAAATCAGGTTAATGTTTATGTCATTTAAGTTAATGTGATGGTTAATTCTGTGTTAATTGTACAGTTGATATAATTTATTCGGTGTTTGATACGATAGTAATAAATGCTGGTAATACTGTTTAATATATTAATTTAAGTCGGTGATTTTATAAGTTTATTATTGCCTCGTTAATGTTAATTTTATTAAGTTTAATTAAATTGCCATTGTTGAATTACTCTTGTTGTATTGTTCCGTTGATTCTGAAATAAATTAAGTATTGCTGTAAATGAGTTCAATTAAATTTTAATTTGAAATGTTAATTTTTATAATTAGCAACGGAACGCGCGCGGAGGCCAATCCCTTTGAAGAGGAAGAGTGGGACGACGAAGGAAGCGATCCGCTGGTGGACAATGGAGAACCCGGTGTTCCAGTCAGGGCCCTCTACGACTACGATGGCGCCGAATACGATGAACTGTCCTTCAAGAAAGGTTTTCACCGGAGTCAATGAATTTTATTGTCATCTATCGATTTATCCATTACTCTTATTAGTATAAACATTCATAGAATTAATATTATTTGAAGAAAAATTCAATCAAACTTAAATTAACTTGTTATATTATTACTGATATTACTATTTTTGTTGTTATTGTTATTGTTATTGTTATTATTGTTATTATAAACATTAAAAGAATTAATATTATTTAAGGAAAATTCAGTCAAACTTGAATTAACTTGGTATATTATTACTGTTATTATTTTTGTTATTATAGTAAAAATTTATGAAAAATGTGAAAAGATTGGATAACAACACCAAGCGTATGATAAACTATAAAATTATAAAAAAAAATCAATGACAATAACAGTAGATATTAATTTAATCAATTACATGTTTGGCATTTTAACTGAATATTGACTAATTATCTTTTTTTTAATTGTAATTTTTTTTACGAAATTGAATTATATAATAGTCTTAATCAGTTGTCGATGTCTGTAATTCATATAAGTGTTAATTAACTTTTGCAGGCGACGTTTTCGACAAGCTGGAAGACGAAGACGAGCAAGGCTGGTGCAAAGGTCGCAAAGACGGTCGAGTGGGTCTCTACCCGGCCAATTACGTGGAGCTCGTGTAAAACAGGCCTAAAGTTTGCCATATCTCTTCCATATTTCGCTTCGTTTTCCCTCTTCCAAACATAAAAACAAACATAACAGACATAATAATTAATTATTGAATTCTATTGCAGTTGACGTTTTAACGTTTTGAAATTAAAATAACGTTCAACAGTAAGTCTATAGGATTTTTCCATGAAGGATTTTTCAGTTTTCAGTTTTCAGTTTTTCTTCCTCTAGCTATGCGTTGGTTAATAATTCATCCAATATTAAAATTTAATTCTCGAATGATGAAGTATGCATGTGCGTTGTGCGCTTGTATTGTTGCTCAAAACCAGTTTGACCTTTGACCCTTATCCAAGAGAGCGGGATAATTGATTTTCCATGTTGGATTTTTTTTGGCGGTCGATTATAGTCCCGTGTTTGGATTTATATAAAAAAAAGAAAAGCCAAAATTCCAGATGAATTAGGTTAATGCTGTTTGAAATGTAGGACCCGTCAGTATGTTATAAATATCAACGGGGAATATCAGTAGAGTTTGTTTGGTGTGAATTTTTCTATCCCAACTATTTTCTGTCTGTTGAGAAAAGTATTTGTCTCAGTTGAAATAGATTATATATGATGCATTGACATGCGAATTTTGTCATTGGTGAACGTCTTGTTTTCCTATTGGTTTGAGTAGATAAGTCGTAAATTTTATAAATTTTAAAAATTCAGTAACTATGAAAAATAACACGTGTTTTGTTTTGTTTCAATTGAAATATATTATATATTATAAACGGACATGATAAAAAGATCGGAAACGAAAAGGACACCAAGTCCGTGCCAAATTGGCCCACGGGTGGGCGTGGCTTGAAAAATCCCCGTTTTTCCCTATTGGTTAGAGTAGAAGATAGAATCCCCAATAGATGGCGTTGAAAACGGCGAAAGAGGCCGGGAAAATGAAGCGCGACAGCCGGTCGATGACGCTGATGTCCTTGATCTTGGGCAAGGTCAACTTGGGTCGGCAGGTGACCTTGCGCGAGGCGCTGGAGCCGCGGCGACACGCGCGTCGCGCGCCCGAGCGCGTGATGCGCAGGCTGGGCGGTCCGACCTTGTCGCAGCGCAGCGCCGTCGATTTGCGGTTGCGCAGCGACGCGATGGGCGACAGGCGGATTTCGCTCAGCTCGATGATTCCGTCTTCCGCTGCCGGAAGGTGGAATTCGATGTCGTCCTGGTTGGTGACGAAGTCGGATTCCTGGTGGTGGTGGGCCTTGAGTTTACTCTGAAATGATAAAAAGACAATTAGATTTCAATTAGAGTGTAATTAAGATAATTTGATTGTAGATTGCAATTAATGGACATTGTTTCATATAATAATGTTACGTAAGGAATCGCTTAATGTACTTTTTTCTTGGATCTTTCGCCCCAGTAGGTGTAATTAACGGCGGCGTATTCGAGGAGGGCGGCAAAGACGAAGACGAAGCAGATGACTAAGTAAATATCGATTGCTTTCACGTAGGAAATCCTCGGTAGCGACGATCGTACGGCCGTGCTAATGGTCGTCATCGTTAGCACTGTTGTGATCCCTGTTTCCGGCAAATCAACAAAACAACATCCAATAAAGTATTGAATGAATGAATGAATGAATGAATGAAAATAAATTCATTCATTCATTCATTCATTCATTCAATAAAGTATTAACAGTAACGAAGATATCCAACTTGTCAGCACTGTAATCAGTCTTAGTCAACCCATAGAGACATCTGGAAAGAAGAAGACTGTTGGTAAATGTGAGAGAAGAGTATGTATACCGAGGGCGACTCTGGCACTGGTGGCCTCGTGATTGATCCAGAAGGAAACCCAGGACAACATGACGATGAGAATGGATGGCAAGTAAGTCTGGAAGACGAAGTAGCCGATGTTTCTCTTGAGTCGGAACAAGAGCGAGAGTCGCTGATAGATCCCGGTGGCCAGCTTCTCCTTGCGGTCGTTGGTCTCGTAGCCGGCGATGGTGAACTGCGGCATGTCCGCCTCGCCTACGCCCTCCACCGCCGTCTCCCGCCAGAACATCACCACGTCGTCCACCGGGTAACCGTCTTGTCAAATCACAAAACACGGTCAGATCAATTGGGCTGGGACATTGATACGACGTCATATTAACATGTCGTATATGATTCCATCTTAATGTGATACATGATGACGTCACTAATTATAGGAAAGAGGGATATCCTATAATAACATTCGAGTTACGTGACCTTTTGTTTGAACCAATCGTATTCTAGTTACTGAAGAAAACGGAATCTCATTAGGCATTCTTTGATTGAATATTACGATGGATCACGTGACTGGTTATCAACCAATCGCAACGAAACGACGTACTTTTGACCTCACTGGAGGAACGACTGAACTGGGTAC
Organism: Leptestheria dahalacensis; assembly: GCA_022114935.1. Taxonomy (NCBI): domain Eukaryota; kingdom Metazoa; phylum Arthropoda; class Branchiopoda; order Diplostraca; family Leptestheriidae; genus Leptestheria; species Leptestheria dahalacensis. The sequence continues at coordinate 1,279 of JAIQCU010000417.1, read as the reverse complement.
TTGTCATGTCTTATAGCTCGTGAAAACAGCTGGTCACGAGGCTATTACCAATCAAAAATTTCGCTATATAACGTTCATGAATCACGTGATTAGTTATCAACCAATCACAACAAAGGTAAAGCACTGCTGACTTCGTATTCGACTGAATTGGAGAAACGACTTAACTGAGTACTTATCACGTCTTATAGCTCTTGAAAACGGCTGGTCACGAGACGGCTACTTTTATGCGATTGGTCCAATAGTCTAGTTACGTGATCTTCTTCAATTCCCCTCAACCAATCAAATTCTATCTATTGAAAAAAGCCCAATTTTCTAGAAAATTTTTAATTGGTTGTAACGATGTATCACGTGATTACCCATCAGCCATTTACATCCGTTATGGACTCGGTATATGACTGAACTGGAGAAACGACTTAACTGGGTACTTACCACGTCTTAGCTTTCGAAAACTACAGTCAGTTTTAACTAGGTCACGAGAGGCTATAAAAACGCTCCCTTTCGCGCTTCTGCTCTCTATCCGTGCAAGTTGAGGAGTTTGACTTACAACTTTCGATTTCGATGGTGCAGTTCTGCTGATCCATCGGGTAGTTATGGAGATCCATCATGCAGGCCAAGGTAGTCGTAAACCGCATCCCGTACTCGATACTACCGTCTCCGTGCAGGCGCATCAGGGTGTTTCTCTCGGTCACGTCGTGCAGGAAGCTGTTGGTGTGCATGACCACATCAAGGGGACTGAATTAAAGTCAGTTGTTGTTGCGTGCATATAGCATATGTGTGTATACGTAAATGTATATATAATGTATAGTCAAATGCATATGATATAATGTATTACGTAATATTACTATTAATGTAAATATGTCAAGTGTATATCCCTGCCATGTGTAATGATCTACAATTATCCATGCCTGTTTTAGTAGACGTAAGGTGGAGCAGTATGTGTAAGACGTAAGAATCAGCTCAGTAAATGGATAATACAGAGAGGTCATGCAGTGGAGAGTTGCAACGTACACGTACTTTGTGTAGAAGCTTTTATATCCTAGTCTGTTTTGTTGATCTATTTGTCTCCAGCAGAGTCTAATTAATTTATTTACTTATCTTTGTTTTTCTATCTATCCATATGTCTATCTATTGTCTGTCTGCCTATCTATCTACGTATCTATCTATCTTTCTGTCTATCTATCTATCTGTTTATCTATCTATATATCCGTCCATCCGTCTATCTATCTGGCTAACTGTCTGTCTATCTAATCTATCTATCTATCTACTAACCTACCTACCT